>PVJD01013865.1:0-31919 GCA_004026545.1 Mormoops blainvillei | reverse complement strand
CCTGACATGTCATCCGTGCCATCTCTCAAGTCTACTGCACTTTTGTGCCCAGTCACTGCCTTCCTCCACGACACCGTCATTCACCTTCTGCCTTTCCGTTCCTCTTTCCATCTTGCTCCTCTCCCTACCCTCTCCCAGGGCTCTGCCTCATCTCCTCCTCTCCCTGCCCCCCACCCTGGTCCCCATCTCCTCGTTTCGCCATCGCCATGAGCCGCACAGATCCACTGGCTCCAGCCACTTCTCCTCACCCTGGCCTTGAGGCCCCATAATGACTCTCAAAACCGGTCCTTCCAAAATGACGCACAACAAAATGAAAACGCTCCTTCCAATAGTGGGGCCATTTAGAGCGAAGCCTTAACAAGTCAATAAGTGCTGGTCCTTAGCCCCAGCTGGCAGGCACGAACCCCACTGGACACACCCACCAGAGGTTAGAGATTAGGGATGAGGTTAGAGGTGGAAAAATAAAGTCTGCAGCAACCTTCAAGTGGGTTCAAGGTCCCATGAGTGGCAGAGCTAGAGCCCTGGTGTAGCGACAGGCAGTGCAACACTCTTTCAGGGGCCGGTTAAGATGGGATCCCAGTGCTGGGTGAATGCTTTGGCTCCGGCACGCCGGCTGGGAGCAGCAGCTGACGCCCAGCAGGAGGTCTGTTGGAAAGGCCGAATCCAGGCCCCACTCAGTCCCCCAAGTCACAGCAGGCCCTTTCCCAGTCTCCACATGGTTCCCATACATACTGACACATCAGAAGCACTGTCCAGCGAACCCGAGCCCTGCCTCCCAACCCCCAAATGCCATGTCGCCAGCCAGATATCTCCGGAACCCAGATATCTGGGAATCAGTCAATTTATAGTGGTCACAGAGAGCTCTCTGCAACACGACAGATGCTGATCCATTTTATTACTAACGGGTTGATTCCACTGTCCGTTTCCTCCATTATTTTTGTCTATTATAAATGGTAAGTCAAGTTACACGTTTTCCAGGGATATTTTCAAAGGAAGGTACTCTCAGGGTGACTCCAACGAACACTCTGTGGCTACTGCATCGTCCACGTGTGCTAAGTGGCCACATGCACGGGGACACTGCACTGCAGGCCACGCATTTGGTGAGAAGCAACAAGTAAATGTAGGGTCACAGACCCTTAGCTCCGCCCACCCACCGGGATGCCGGCACAGCACCCTGAGCTACTCTTAGACAGACGGGCTGTCTCGGGGTGGCCACCCAACCAGCATTCTTTGTAGTTGGATGAATGCGAGTCCCTGCAAACGTTGAGTTTGGGATCCACGAGCACTTCCTTCCTCCAGACCCACAGACGAGAGGAAAGGTGCCCTTGGTAAGAAACCACGGGGGCCTGGACGCGACCTTTTGGCAGCGGAGGACAGGGCGGGATGGCGTTTGGTCATGTCATGCTGGAATGAGGGAAAGGGTCCCAAACGCACTCCCCACCAGCTATCTCTAGGCATAGTAGACGTGCCAGCAGAGTGGCGACGGGCAGAGGCGGATTAAGGTCGGTTGAGGCACCGAGCGCAAAAGAAAAAATTGGGCCCCTTAAAAAGAAAGAGAGAGACAGGAAAAATAAAAATACAGGGCTTCAGAAGTCAGGGCCCAGGGCACACGCCTGGTGCGCCCGCCTTTAAATCCGCCTCCGGTGACCGGAAAGAGCTTCGGGGAAGAAAACATTGCTGTCTGAATGCAGTGACTTCCCACAGTTCCTTGAGACTTTCCCTTTCATTGGGATGCACCTGCCCAACACACACAGACAAACATCTGAAGTCATTAACTGTCCTGCATTCCGGGCTGTTCTGGATCAATACCAAATGAGATGGTAGATTTCTTCCTTCTGCTCGGAATAAAAAGGTGCCTGCCACACTAAAAGCCTATAGATCTGCTTTTATTTAAAACTATTCTTACTCTGTTGTCTGTTACCTATGAGTTTTTGTTTTGTTCGTTTATTTGTTACTTTTTAGTCTTATATTCCTCATATGACTGAAATCATACAGTTTCTGTCCTTTTCTGTCTTATTTCACTTTGCATGTTCAACAGAATGGTAACCACCAGAGGGGGGCTGGGGAGAGGGTGAAAAGGGTGAAGGGGGTCAAATATAGGGTAATGGACAGAAACTAGACTCTAGGTGGTGAGCACACAATTGAGTATACAGGCATCAAATTATAATGTTGTACAGCTGGTATACATAATGTCATTAACCGCTACTTCAATAAAAATAAATAAAATTTTTTAAAAAGTGCAGTTATTTCTAAAGTTTTCAGCTTGCTACCAGTTTCCTGCTCAAATACAGCAGTCCAAAATACCCGCCCATTACTCTCAGCATCTGCTCTACACAGAGCACCATATTTTGGCATTCCAGGAAAAAAAATAAAGAAAGAAAAGAAAGAAGGAGGGGAGATAAAATAAACATTCTCTGAGAGTAATTTCCTCTCTAGAAGGTTAATGATATGTAAACTTTAAGAATATTTACATTGGCAGATTCTTATGTTGGTTAATTGATAGTCTATGTATTTTTAGTAGAGGGCTGTTGGCAAAGGCAGGTGAAAACAATTAGCAATGCACTCATTATAGATCAATTTACTGTAAAGGTTAATAGCTCTTTGTTTTGAGTAAGATCTCTCCTACCCTTCTGTGGGCTGTGCTGTTCCTTTGTCCAGTGCTTGGTTCAGAGGATCATTCAATTAAAAAACTATTCAATAAATTAATAAATGAATGTTCATGTTTGTCGGAAAGTCCCTTGAATGTCTACAAGAATATTTAAATTTTATATATCCTGACTTGCACAGCTATGGTAGGGTCTAGACACTTGGTTTATTGGATCATTTTAATTAAGGTATAAATAATGACCCTTCACCAAAGAAATCAGGCAGAACCATTTCTTAAACTACAAATCAATAAACTACCCAACAGGAAAAAAAAGAGCAAAAGATATGAACAGGCAATACACACAACAAGAAAATACAGATGAGCAATAAACATATGAAAAGACGTTGCCCTAACTGTCCATCAAAGCACCATGGCTAGCCCGTCAGATGGGCGGTAACCGGGTAAAACCTCACACTGGTAAGGGCAACGGGCTTGGCAGCCGGGGTCTGAAACCTGCCTTCACCACGTGCCCGTGTGTGCCCAGAACAAGACTCTCAGCGTCTCTGGGCACACAAAGGGGGAATGGTGTTTATCCCTAGCCCCTTGGTTTTTGTGAGCCCTGAGCAACTTCATACACATAAAGCATTCAAATCCGAGCCTGGCGGAAAGTCACCACTTGATAAATTGGCCTATTATTGGCTTTGAGTGTTGAGGAATGTGAGGGAGCAGGTACTCTTGGTCGGTGTATGAATTAGTGCAGCCACTTTGGAAGGTAATACATTGGCTTGTATTAAAATTAAAGGTATGCGTATCCTGTGACCCTCCGGTTGTTTCTGAGTATTTACTCTCGAGAAACACGTACACGAGTATTGTACCTGTTTCATTCTCATGCTCATTGCAGCATTATATGTGACAAAAATATATGGAAACGATTACACAGGGGAACAGCTAGTTATGGTAGAACCATGCAAACACTACAGAGCACTTAAAAATGAGGGTAGATTTCTAGGGTCCGACATGGAATGACCTTTAAGACATATGGTTGCCCGAAAACAGCAAGTATCAGTGCAATGATATGATGTCATTGTAAATATTCGTGATATACCTGATATATATTTATGTATGTATCATTTGTGTAAAAGCTACATACAAAATTTTATTTTTTTATATATATATGTAGTCATCAACTCTAAAGGAGGTATTGGTAGTGACAGCCAGGGAGAACTTTACCTTATTTGTATTGCTTTTTTATAATGCATCCTTCTGTTATATAATTAAAATTGAGGGAAGGGGGAGTAGCGGATTGTGTTCAATGGGTATGGTTTCAGTTTGGGATGGTGAAAACATTCTGGAAGTGGTTAGTGGCAGTCATTGTCCAGCCCTCTGAGTGTACTTTATACCGCAGGACGTTACGGTGAATTTGGTTAAAATAACCAATTTTATGTTATGTCTATTTTACCACAATAACAGTGTTCATTTAATTTAAAATCCCTGTGTCCTACAACATGAAACAACAGGATGACCCCAGACAAGGAAGGGTTAGCTGGTGCCAGGTAGTGCAGAGACACTGGGCCTTTAAAAGGACACAGGCCTTGGGTGGGCAGAGTTGGCTTGAAAAGGAGAGGCCATGGGGAAGCCAGTCTGCCTAGAGAAGGAAGGTCTTAAAAAAAAAGATGGGAAACAAAATGAGACAGACATTCAGTGCAAAGTCAAGTAGTGCCCAATGGGTGGAATTGGCCCTGATCTGCAGGGAAAGAGACGGTGCCGTTCTCCTAACTCCTTGTTCCCTCTCTCTCCAATTAAAAGCCCTCCTGGAGACAAGTTTACAAACAGGAGGGACAGGGAGGGTGGTGCAGAGGGAAGAAAAGGCTCTGAACAGTAGCTTCTCGTAATGGCTGTATTTTTGCTGCGCCAGCTCCTCTTTCAAAGCACTTCCACGCACCTGAAGGGAACTGGATTTCCTTTGGAGAATATGCCTTTCAAGTCGATTAAAAACTATTTTCACAAGTTGCGGCTGTTTACTTGAAAACCTGTCGTTCAGATGATGTGTGCCTTCACAGGCGCCCGCGGAGGCTAATCAGCAGTACCCTTCTTTTTTTTTTTTTTTGGATAATTTCCTTTAGGTTCCTGTGCAGTGTGTCTGGGCAAGCGAGGAAGACGAGGCGACCAAAAGGCACTTTATTTCCTCAACAAGGTGAAAACAAAAAATGCAGAGAACGTAATGAAGTGGGGCTGGAGCGCTCTCTCTCTCTCTCTCTCCCCTCCAGCTGGAAGGGGGGCTGATCCTGTTCACCTGGGCAGCCCGACACCCAGGCCACACTCCAGCTCCGAGGGAGACTGGGAAGGACGCCCTGCCTTTCGGAAGTTCGGGGAGGCCCAATAAAGCCCTGGACGTGGCTACTGTTGGTTCCCAAATTCTGGAACACAGCTGGAAACATATTCTAAATTTAATTTTAGGTTGGTGGGTTTTTTGCTTGTGTGTTTGTCAAAAATGTTTTAAAAAACCATTAGTGGGCTTGATCTAGGAGCTATATTGTTTTCTAGAAATGATGAAATTGAATGTAAAAATATTCTCTACCCTGAGGATTGATCTAAATTCTTGTGAACCTTTGGAAAGAAAAAGTTGATCCATTCGAGCCAACATAAGGCAGAAACAGATAACAAACCAATGGGCAGTGTGCGTGTTAGCGTGTTTGTGGCGGGAAAGCAGCGGAGAGGGCAGTTTGGCTGAAGGGATTGGCAAGGCTTTTGATAATGTTTAAGGACAAAGCGGAAAATCATGGTCAGGATATTAACAAACACAGGTTGATTTGTAACTGACCGGACACCACTGCCTTAAGATTATTAATTTTGTTAAATCTAGGTTTTTTTCCTCTATACAATAAAAAAGCTGAATTAGACATCCACTAAGGTCTTTTTCTCCCTCTTCAGCCGACGACTGTTTTACCTGGAGGAAGGTCCCAAGAGCTATTCCCCAGGATTTGCCAAAGCCCATCCTCACTTTACAAAGCCAGGGAAGACACAAAGGGCGAAGCGCTTACTGCCTTAGAGGGTGGACTTGGCATTCAAAATTACCCCCCACCCCCCCACAAGCCAATACATCATAGTTGGAAACTAACGAGATAAAATGTAACGGTACAACGTTCTGATTTTTTTTTAATCTGTTCCATAAGGTCAGCATATTGAAGATCTGTCTTGGTAGCAGTCCAGTCACAGGGATCGGTTACCTTTAAATTCTATATCAAACATCGCAATGACACAATTCAGGCCTGGGAGCAAGGAGGACTTGATACGGGCTAGGTAGTGCTAATAAAACATGGGGTCCAAACCAAAGGGTGTCATTGCCCCACTCAACAATCGGTCCTGAATTTGGAATACCTGGGCACCAGCCATTAAGAAAAAAATTAACAAGCCAACCAGGGGGCTCCGCTAGCCCCCACCCTGCACCATCTCATTATCAACTCAGCACACCTGGTCCAGCTCTCCCACGGCACCCCCGCACTGCGGGGAGTCCTTGCTTGAGCATGTTAGGCGGAGAACCCATCATTTCCTGGGCTATTAGACACTTCTTTCCGACCCTGAATAGCAATCTCATTCTCTGTAACTCTTCCACTCCATTGCTCCAGGTTCAATACCCTGGGGCCCCACGGGTCAGGTTTAATCCCCGTTCTACATAAACAGCCCTTCAGTTAAGTCAAGAGAGTGGATGGTGACGGTCCCACCCAAACCTTTCCAAGTAATACTGAGTGGTTTTTTAAAGATTAATCCTCAAGACTTCCTTTTTTTTTTTTTTGCTACCTGCCCTCCGGGGTTCAAAGGTTGTCTATTTAAAGGAAGGCCCTATTGTCATGCTCTCCTCCTCACACCGTTCAGAAGCCAACACGAGAGCAGTCCTGCATGGCTTTCCCATGGGGATACATGCTGAGCAATGCGACGTTAGGGCATGTGGTCACTGGGTGAACCTCACAGAGGCACTTACACAAACCTAGATGGTACAGCCTACCCCGCACCTGGGCGGCACGGGACCGCCTGCTGCCGCTGAGCCGCACACCCGAACGCCATGTTCCTGTACCGAATGCTATAGACAACTGTAACAGAATGGTTGTGTATCTAAACATATCCAAACATAGAAAAGGTACAATAAAAACACAACATCAACGGTAAGAAATGGTGCGCCTGTACCAGGCACTTACTGTGAGTGGAGCTTGCAGGCCTGGAAGTTGCTGGGTGAGCCGGTGTGGGAGCGGCGAGTGAGTGTGGAGGCCGCGGGCATCACTCTCCGCTACGGCGGACTTTATAAGCCCTGTGCGCTTAGGCGGCACTAAATTTACAAAGATATTTTTCTTTTTCCAGTACTAAATTAACCTTAGCTAACTGTAACTGTTTTACTTTATAAACTTTTTATGTTTTAACTTTTTGAACACTGGTACTAATAACTTAGCTTAAAGCACAGATTTTACAGCCGCACAAAAAGATTTCTTTCTTCATATACTTATTCTCTATGATTAGGTGCGAGAGCGGTGTCTTGCTACAACGCTGCACCTGCTACAAACGTTACAACTCCTAGGACCTTACTTTACCGCAGGCTACGACCCAACTACGGCTACGTCGTAACTATGGCTACGACGTCTTGTCGGCCGCAAGTTTGCCGGTTTACGACAGCTATGACCTTCCTGCGGCCGCATTACCACAGCTGCGAGTCACCAGGTGATAGGAATTTTTCAGCTCCATTATAATCTTACAGGACCACCTGGTACAGGTGCTCAGTCCTCGATGAAACCGTCCTGATGACTGTGGAACGCAGAGCTGCTGGAAGGAGCTCCCGTTGCCATGGACTCACTGGGATTGCCCCCAGCCTGCCACCTGAGGCCTCCAGATGCTTAAAAATTGGACTGATAACCCCTAAATGTGGCTTTTCTGGCACATGAGCGTATTTCTGGTTTACACATAATTCTTAGAACACTCTTTTGACTCACATTAAATTAAAAAATGAACATATACTCAGGAACACTGTGGGAATACTATCAAAAGTCCAGCTCTCAATTCCAAAGAAGTTGAAAATCATGGGCTCGTGTAGCCATTTTCCTCCTATTTCCAAAATACTTTAATTACCTTGCAAAAACGAAACAAAACAAAACTACCTCTGAGTGCTCTTCGTCTATATTTGACCAACACTTATATATTTTTTAAGTGTTGCTGCTGGCATTGCTATATTCATTCATCTCATATTTATTTGAGTGCCTGCTATGTATGTGAGAGCTTGTCGTCTGTAGCAGATGGAGCAAAACAATAAAACAGGAAGGGGAGCTTGTCTATACCACTGTCCGGAACAATATCCGTAACTTATAAACACTGAAATTATACGGGGAGCTTAAAACCACTCTCCACCCTTTTGTTCGCAGCCCCTAAAAAGACCAAAAATTACTGCTGGGGTCTCTTTTTAAAACCCAACTTGTTCAAAGTAAATAAATGTTGTTTGTGTAAGTAATTAATCAAGAATTACATGGGAAGTTTATTGTGAGGCCAATAGCAAGCCGTCTCCTGAGGCACACAGCAAACTCTCCCTTTCAGTAAATAATGACTTAAGTGAAGATTATTTACTAAATTAAGACATTCCTTTCGTGATGTCTCTAAGACTTGAAGTAATTGGCTGGGTTTGCTGTAGTTTGGTGTTTTATAATGGAAAAAAATAGTGCTACATAATGAATTAATTACGCAATTAGCTATACATTTAGCACTTCAGAAACACATTTTTAATGACTAGAATAGGTACAAATAGCCCTGCATGTTTTGTTTTTGTTTTTGTTTTTGTTTTTGTTTTTGTTTTAACTTAGGTATAATTTTCCATCTCGTTTAATGCAGCAAATGCTGGGGAAGTGTCAGCACAGCACGTTTTTATTTTCCATTTACTAAGAGTCAGCAATACGGAGAGCCCATCTCAGGCAGAGCTGGTGGTCACAGGCCCCTGCCCTGGGCCCCAGGGGAGAACTGCTTTGGCCTGGAGGCAGGTCTGCCTCTGTCCCTTCTCCCTTCAGCTCCCCCTGGAAGGACAGTCTCTCCTGGACCTTCCCTGTGCCTTCCCGGGGTTGGGAGCAAAGAGTAATGATCTCACCATAGAGCTTCCTTCCTGTCTCCAAACCACAACACTTCCCTGTTATAATTACGAAGAGAGAAAGAATGAAAAGTAAAATCTGGGTTAACTAATGCCTTTTATTAACTATTTTTTGTGGTATTCTTACTTTTTAGGAGTAAAATGAGAACGAGTGGTTTTTAAGAGCAAGGAAGAAAACGGAATTTCCCTCATCAACCATTCCCATGCTTGCAAGAGCATAGTGTATCACTTTATGTTTTTTTCTCACATTTGGGGGTCCCCAGCCATGGAACAGGAAGTGAACGTCTACCAGGAACCAGACACCAGGCTTCGGGGTCTTTCAAGCCTGTTGTGTCCTACAAGCCTCACGACGACTCTGTGGGACTGGTGCAGACAGCACACAGCCTCCAAAATCATATGAGCCGATTCCTGTAACAAACATCTCTTGACCGATAGAATTCTTTTCCTATTGGTTCGGTTTCTCTGGAGAACCCTGACTAATACAGGTTCCACGTGCCCCATTCTCTGCTTGGTATTCAGGCGTGGCCTCCGCATTCAGGGAGCTTAGTGGTTTTCAGGTGACGGCAACATTTCTGCATCCCATTCTCATATGAGTGCGGAAGAGACAGCTGTGGGTTGAGGTTGCAGTGGGAGATCTTGGAAGCCACACTAAAAAGACAATGCAAAGCTATGGGTGCATTTTCGTAGGAAAAACATATGATTAGGTTTGCACTGCTCAAAGATCACTTGGGTTATATTAAAAATAAATAAAACAGCCCTGGATGATGTGGCTCAGTGGACTGAGTGCCGGTCTGTGAACCGAAAGAGTGCTGGTTCGATTCCCAGTCAGGGCACGTGTCTGAGTTGTGTGGGCCAGGTCCCCAGGTAGGGGCATGCAAGAGGCAACCCATCAATGTATCTCTTGCACCTCAGTGTTTCTCTCCCTCTCTTCCTCCCTCCCTTCCCCTCTCTTTAAAAATAAATAAATAAAACCTTTTTATAAATAAACAAATAAAACTTCATTAAAGTGACTGGAAAGGAGGGTGGCAAGAGCAGCCACGGGAGGCTTGTGTCGTAGGGTTACCACAATTCTGTAGGAAAGAGGGTGGCTTCTAGGTCTAGACCAGTGACAGGCGAGAGGGAGCCATGGGTTGATTCTATAGAACTTGGTGAGCGAGGAGAGGTGGGGAGGGCAGGCCCCAGGATGACTTCTTAGTTCCTGGGTGGGCAGTGAAGCCCGTCCTGAGCCATGGGAGAGGGAGGGGTGGGCATGGTGATCCTCCAAAGTTCCCCACTCCCTGCCAAAGAGAATACAATCACTGTCCCCTGGGACCGAAGCCCTTCCCTAGGATGGCCTCGGACTACACTGATGGAGCTTTGCTGCTGCCCTCAGCTTGTTGGGCTCTCCAGCCAAGGTCATATATGTGACCTTGCATAAGTGGTTTAACCTTCTCCTCCCCTCTGCATCTCTTACACCCTACGGGGGATAATGGAGGGACTCCCTGCATTGAACAGAAGGACATGCCTCAGTGCTCAGAGACAGACGCCCACCTCTTGACACTGGTTTCCCCCAGGCTTCAAGACCTGTTGCTCAGACACCAATAGACAAATGACCTGTGGACCTAATGGGGAGTTCCTGGGGGGCATGCCGTTGTCCCTGAGAAGGAAGCATTTCAGCTGCCAGACAACCATTTCAGACAATGGAAACTGAGTCCGTTTTGAAGGAACTTTGTGAAAGAAAATTCTATTTGCATCTTTAATTGTATAAGTTACTTACCGACAATGTATCAATATTTACACAAGCATTTATCTAGTACTGTAGCCAGCCCTGGAGGGGAAATGGAACTTGCAGAGAAATATTGGGTTGGCCAAAAAGTCTGTTATATTTTTTCCCTAAAATAAAAGATACATTTTTTCATTTTCACCAATAGTTTTATTGATTTGGATAGTTTGACTATGTCGGCTGTCTCCCGCTATTGGCTTCTAGTGGGTAGAGGCCAGGGGCGCTGCTAGACATCTTCCAATGCATAAGACAGCCCCACAGCAAAGAGTTATTTGGCCAAAATGTCAATAGTACCAAGAAACTTCACAAGCCACTTTCGACACATTCAATGAGTCACAGCCCCTTCTCCATACACTGCACAAATCTGTTTTCCATTTCAGTTGCATTTTTACCTTTCTTGAAATAATAAAGCATAATATGCCAAAGATGTTGCTTGTCTTCTTCTGTCTTCAATATTAAAATGGCTGCACAAAAATTCACCAATTTTGATAAGTTTTTTTTTTAATGCACACTGATATGACAGCTGTCACAATACAATCTAACAAAATTGTTTTGAATGACGTTAAGGACAATGAAGCACTACTAGAGCCATTGTATGGAAAAAACAGAGCAGACTTTTTGGCCAACCCCATGGATACAAACAAAGGTCCCAGTGTGCATGACAGAGAGCTCCCAGGGACAGAACACTGGTGCTGGAGGGTGGTACAAATGGCAAAAGACTCACTCGACAAGATTTGTTGAGCCTCCACTGTGTGCTAGGCACTATTCTATATGTTGAATAAAACAGTGACAAATGAGACAAAAATCAATGCTCTCATGGAACTTACACTCTGGAGGAAAGAGATAGATTTTTAAAAAACATCAATAAGTAGACTTTTTTAATAGTAAATTATATACATGCTAAGTGCTGTGTGGAAAGGAGACAAGTAGGGGAGACTGGGAGTGATGGTGAGGGGACAGTGCACAATTTACATAAGGCTACCAGGGAGGAAGTGTCATTAGAACCAGACTTGAAGATCAGTGAGGTGTGTGGATCTCTTGGGAAAGCGGTTCAGGCAGAGGGAGAAGTAGGCAGTGCCAAAGCTGCGGCGGGGGCTTGCTGCCACCTTTGAGAGACAGGAGTGAGGCCAGCTGGGCTGGGGCAGTGCGAGCAGAGGGCCAGGGCAGTGGGGGACAGAGTTAGCGCCCCGGGACATGGGAGAACGGATTGAGAAGCACCTCAAAATGGCCCCACAGGGGGCCTTGGGCGCGGAGGAGAGATTCATCTTCTGTTGTGGCTGCTGTGAAGAGACTACAGGGTATAGGGCAGGGACAGGAGCAAGAAGGCTGGGAGGGGTCACTGCAGGGACTGGGCAGGAAACCAGTGGCTGGGCCCGGGGCAGAGCAGCAGAGGTGGCCAGAGGGGTTGGGTTCTGCACAGATTCTGAACATAAAGGCAATGGGATTTACGGAGGGATTGGATATGGTGAACCAGAGGAAGAAAGCAGTGAAGGTTTTGTTCTGAGCTACCCGCAGGAAGGAAGTGCTATCCACTACACTGGGAAAAACTGAAGGTAGAACGTATTTAGGAAGCAGAATATAAGAGGTTCAGCTTTGAGATTGTTAAATGTGTGATGTTCATTACAACGCTGTGTGGTCAGTCACACACACACACACACACACACACACACACACCCCTAAAGCTAGAGGTCAAGGGGAAGAGTCAAAGCTGCAGGTATAAATTCAGGTCCTTTCCTCTGTAATAGCAATACACACCACTCCCTCTTTCTCTTACCATCGCCACTTCACCCCACCCCACTGCTGGCGGTTTCTGCGCCAGGTCCGGGGCTCGCCTTGCTCTCATTCGCTTCTCAGAGAGACACACAAAACCACCATGTCATCCCCATTTTGCTGATGAGAAATCTCAGGCCGAGAGAGCCTGCCTGTCTTGCCCAAGCTCACACAGCTGGAAAGAACTTCATTCTGCAAGCAGCAAGGAGCCATTTAAAAAAAAACACAAAAAACGGGAATAACTTTGTCGGATGTTCATTTGGGACAAACTGCTCCAAGGACAGCACAGAAGTCAGATCAGGATGGCAGGAGAGCAGTGGGCAGGTTCCTGCACCAACCCGGGGGTCCACGGAAGATGTGGGACTGAGCTCAGGGGGCTGCAAAGATGGGAAGGAGGGAACAGGGTCTAGAGTGACCAGGGAACATGACAAAGCCTGGTGACCCATCGAATTGGGGGGATAAGAGAGAAATCCCCCATGTCTCTGGGCTTCGGGCTGGGGGAGCTGGGTGAAAGGTGGCACCCGTAGCTGAGGTGAAGAACACAGGGGGAGGGTCAGGCCCTGGCAGGCCGGCACAAAGGGACAGGTGAGGACGCAGCCAGATGAAGTCTTCCCTGTAAGGTGTAGGAGCCTGACTGTTCTGCAGACGAGGGAGCCATTAAGATCTGAACCAGATAAACGTAGGTACACGTCAAGATCATACCCCCTGGTCCTCTAAGGTCCTGCAGAGGCAGGACCTGGGTTTTCCTGGGGGCAGCGCACTGTGCAACCATCTACATACAGCAGCTACTTAACACAATCAGCGACACACTCGCCCCCAACCCCCACCCCCATTTTTCCATTTATTGGGCACACTTGCAGGAGATTTTTTTTTCAGAGGCAAGAACGTTGTGCAATGGTGTTGAATATGCTGAATAAACCCACTCAGTATTTCCATAGAATTTTTTTTTTAAATCCAACTTATAACGAGTAACAACCCACTTACTTCCCTGCAACTCACTACTCCCCAGCCCCCCTATTGTCTGCCCAGACTGGGATAATGGGTAATTGTGTTCCAACACGCATTGTGCTAAAATGCTTCTCTTTGCTCAGCTTCAATCATTATCGAAACCCAGATTTTAATCTAACTTCATGATCATTAAGCAGCCAAACCAGCTGCAGCAGCGAATGCGGGTGAAAGGAAACGGCTTAGGGGAAGGGCGACATTTCTCTAAGAAACAAAAGAATCATCTCCAATCAAGTGACCCAGCATGAGAGAGGGAAGAGAGAGCTCCCGGAGCCGGCGAAAATAAAATTGCCCGTTAGGCCCTCCTCTCATTAGTTTTTCTTTCACACTTCACATTAGCTCGGTGAAAGGAAGATGAATTAAGAGTTAAATGCACCAAAATAACTTAGGCAATCTTTAAATAAGACTCAAATGGGTTTTATGTTCCCACTCAAAACCCTCTGCCTGTTTCATTGGCCTCACTTCCTCCCTCCCGTCTCTCTTGGCCTCTTTTCTTCCTTCCTTCCTTCCATTCTGTCTCCGGATTCTGCCGCAGCCGCTGCTTGTACAGGTGTCCCTCTTTAAGGATTTTGTCTGCCCACGAAACTCTTCCCGCCCTTCAGCCCTGGTCAGCCTGAAGGACCGTCTTTGTGACCTTTCTCTTTCCAGCTCCCTCCACTTGCCCTCAGCCCTTCCCCTCTCCCACCTTCTCCTCATCATGCCCCTATCCCATGCCCACAACTTCTGGTATCTGGTCTCAGAAGCCCCCAGAAGCCAAATTTCTAGTGACAGAAAGCCCACTGTTGTCTGATGAAGGCAGATAACATAAACGAGGCCATTGCTTCGAGTCAAATTAAAATAAACCGATGAAGTAGCCGAACTGGACAGATCCGTGGCTTGGAGATGTGAGGGCGAGCTCTGCGGAAGCCCGTCGTCCTTCCCCTGCCGCGTGGGTTAACCCCCAGAAGCTTATCGACTGGCCGATCAATTCTCAAATTCTAGATGCGTGGGGCAGCGACAAAGGGCTGCCCCAGGGGCCCTCCTCGGGGAAGGCACACTGAACAGTACCCCGTTTGGAAATACCTTGTCTGGATTGTTTATCTCTCTCCTTTCCCACTTTTGTTTCCAGCTACAGGGAACTTCTAAGTAGAAAATCAATACGTACTTTAATTACTGGCCCCCAATTCATCAGGGCCTCAACTGTAATTACTCTGCCTGAGCCAGGGGCCTCCGGAGCCAAAACGCTGAGCCAGCCAGGCAGTGGGTAATGTGCAACTTGGGAGGCCAGAGCCTATGACTCAGCCTGGGAGCAGCATCTGAGGCCACCTGCCCCCGACTGCCTACCCCCCATCCTGCCACCCCCTTCCCTGGTCCCTTTCTCTGGCCAGCAGTGAGGAGGGACATCCCAAAAGGAATCCCAGGGCAGAACCCCCAAGCTGAAGTACTCCTAGTTATTGGTCTCCTTACCCTCTGCCACCAGAGCGCATTCATTTTGGGAACCTCAAAGGATGGATCTCTGGAGAGCCCTCAGGGTTCCTCTCAGGGACTGAGTTGGTTCATCTCAGGCACAGAGATGGCCCACAGGATGGTGCTGGGATGTCACCAGAAAACGCTCTCCTGAGACCCCCTTCAACCAGCAAGGGCGGACAGGATTGTCTCCCTCCAAAAAATAGGAATTCGTCTTTGCGATGGCTCAGAATAAAGAACTTCTTTGTGATATGTGAATTCATAGCCCCTGTCTATCTGAAGTTGATTCCTCCTTTGTGCTACTGGGGCTTTTCGAGGCCAAGGATGGTGGCAAAACGAGCTGGTTGTCCTGCTGGGTGCCTGAGTCGGCCGTGCTTCTGGCGAGAGAGAGCCGGGCTGCAACTGGGCTACTCCTGGCACCCCTACCAGCCAGGGCTTCGAGGCTGAGCACCGAGCTACAGATTCAGCTGATCATTTTCAAGTTGCAGGGAGCCACGCCCATGAAAAATGACTCTTTTGCCCCTCACCCCATCCCATCCAGACACTGGCTAGTGCTAAAGGAACAATTCTCCACTTAGAAATTGGCCGTACGATTCTCTTTGTCCTTCTGTTTCCCACACGTTGTCGGCACCCTCACCTGAGCCCTCTGCCCCTCCTCTCTCGGAGCTCACCCTCTCCCCCAGCCGACACTACTGTTCGTCGGAGGGGCATTCTCACGGTGCCCCATTCCCGGTTCCTCACCCCAGCTTCACACCCAGGGGACCTCCGCTGTGCATTCCTGCTGGATGGCCCAATAATCATTTCCTTTACACCCGCGATGTCTAACGGCAAAACCATTTTCCTCCCCACATTCCCCCACCCACAAGCATGTGGTTTTCCGTCCGGTAGCTTTCCCACGGGTGAATGGTGCCCAGATTCCGGTCTCACACAAGCTCATGGACAGTCGGTCCTACAGGCTCTGCCTTCCCAAGAACTCTGCTCACCCACCTCCCTCTCTCTCCCCACCCTGTCTGTGTGGAATCTGGGAGCTCGTGCGCACCTCAGTTTGGAGCCACCAGTCCTTCCCCGGTGCCACTAGATTTCAATTCAAGCGGCACAACAGAGTCACCCAGGGAGCTTTTGTTAAACATCAGTGACGAGACAAATGACTAAGACCAATTTAACCAGAATAACGGGACATGGGGCCCAGGTGTTGGTCATTTGAAGGCTACTCAGGTGATTCAATACACAGCCAGGGTTGGGGAGCCATGCTGTTTGCCGTGTGCGCCCACCCTCTGTCTGCCCCTCCTCCTTCCTGGGCTCCCACCCTTCATTCCACCTCCCTTCTTCCCTCTAGTGAGAGACATGTTCCCTATCCTTCCAGGCCCCATGTCACCTCCTCCACAGAACCTTTCCGGATCCCTCCGCATAACTCATGGTCCACACCCTGTTCTTCCTTGTGCTGTGGTCTGTGGTCTTGTCATCAGCCCCTTACCTAATTGTCACTCCTTAGAGCATCTGACTTGGAGCCAGGAGAGCTCCGTTTGCATTCTGACACCTCTTGAGTAAAACTTTGGCTATGAAACTTTGGATAGGTTACTTAAAATATCACTTTCTTGTTCTGCAAAATGGGACACATGGTTCCTATCTGTTTCATGGGAGTGCAAATAATAGTGATTATTAGTCTAACAATTTTTGTCCTTTGTGTTGCCTAACAGCGGCTTGGGCTAATTAACTATTTGATAAGTGGTTGTTGAGTAAGGAAATAAACATACATGGATTTTTATCACAGGTGTTTTTATTCCTCCTAAAAGTAATTCCAAATTAGAAAATCAATTCTCCCACATGGGCACCTAAGGTCAGGGGCCCAGCAGCTCTGGCGGCGTAGTCAAGTACAGAGACATCTGCTTTCCTAACTACCCTTGTCACAGGCCCTTGCTGTGACATTTACACCATGTCTTTTTTGGAAGGTGTCAAAGCCAAGAGCATGGATGTCACAGTTGCACTGTCCTCATGCAGGCTGGCCTTACGGGTGAATGCATGCACACACACACACCCCGCCACCGACACACACAGCAACACAGCACACATAGAGCTAATAAACGGTGCTGTCCTCCCATGGCTACCTGCACAAAGCCAGCTGTCCCAGTAAACATTCCCAGCGCCAGCATTCCAGGGCAACGGCCTGGGCCTAGAGATTCCAGTCCACACCCCTCTGTCACGCATGGCAGAGGGTCGTGTTCGTTCAGTACCAAAGGTTCCTACCGTGAGCAGGTAGCAGCCTGTCCCCTTCTGGGACAGCCACCAAATGAGTTAGTAAAACATATTTTGCAAGAGACAGGCATGAATTGGGGGGACTACTGAAGCCAAAAAAAAGCAGGGAAGCTGGAGGAGGCTGAGATCATGAGTCAAACACACTATCGTGCAGGTCAAGGGGTGTCTGCCGAGCGACCCACAGTGCTCCGGCCCCGCCTGTCCTCAGCCACCCCCGGACGCAGCCCTGGCTGGCCTGCGTTCCCCAGCCTCGGAGCTCGTTTAAATGCTCATTTATGTTTCTGGATGAATAATCTCTGCAAGCAACTAGATTAGAAGAGTCCTTTAGCCTGATTCACAGAACTTGCGCTCCAAGGAGCATTAAGTAATTAGAAAGCATTATCCTATTCATCCCATAAAACCCAGGAGAGGAAGGCAGGCAGCGGGGGCTGTCACTGATCTCCCCCCAACCCAGCCCCACCACCTTGAAGCAGAGGAACTGAGGGCCTGGGTGGCGGATGGCGGTGCCAAGGTCACAGTTAGGCAAAAGCGAGGGGCTGAGCAGGCAGAACCCCTGTGCGATTGTTTGAAGACACGGTCTTTACAGAGGTAATTAGGGTTAAATGAGGTTGTAAGCATGGATCCTGATCTGACAGGATTCATGTAGTTATAAGAGAAAGAGATACCAGAGCTCCCTCTCTCCCCACCATGTGCAGACAGCAGCAAGAATGTGGCCACCCGTGAGCCAGGAAGAGAGTCCCTCACCAGGAACTGAATCAGCCAGCACCTTGATCTTGAACTTTCAGCCTCCAAAACTGAGAGACATAAATGCCTGTTGTTTAAGTAAACTGCCCCCCCAACCAATCTGTGGCCTTTCGTTACGGCAGCCTGAGCTAATACATGCCCCCCATTCACAAATTTTTATCCTCACCCAGGGCTTGCTTATTGACTTGAGAGGGGAGGGGAGGAAGGGAGAGCGGGAGAGAAGCATCAATGTGACAGAAACATCACTTGGTTGCCTCACAGACAGGCCGGGACCAGGGACTGAACCCACACCCAGGCATGTGCCCTGCCCAGGAATTGAACCCTCGACCTTTAGGTTTAGGGGACGGTGTTCTGCCAACTGAGCCACCCTGGCCAGGGCCCCACCCACAATTTACTCAGTTCTTCAATCTCCATGAGGATGCCTGCCCCAAGCCTGGCCCCGTGCTCAGGCTCAGAGATTGACAAGGAGTTTACAAACAAACAAAGGAAGTAGATGTATAAATAGGTTGGTCCCTTCGTTAACTACTTTAAAAGGCATAATGAAGTAAGTGGCCAAATAGAGGTATTTTTCCATGGGAACAGGAAGTAATGGATTTTCATTTCGACAAAGCATTCGGGATGGGTAGCGGAGTTTGATCCTAGGCTACCTTATTTAGGAAGGTTTTCCACCCGGTGGGGGAGGGAGGCCCCTGCTTTAGTCGGGGGGAGAAAGCTGACATTCTCGTTCTGCTCTCACGGGGGCTTTAGAACACCACGTCCAGTGGGTGCGGATTTAAATTACCTCACTGGCGTGCTGAGGATCTCTCTTCAAGAGCCAGGCCAAGCCCCTCCTCTCCTGTGAACACTGCCTGAGACCACAGGCCACACTGGGCAGGACTCAGCAATCGGCTAGTCTGGCCCTCTCATTTTACAGATTGGGGAAACTGAGGCTCGGTGCGGTCATAGGACCTGGATTTTGCGTTGATTTCTTGGTGCGTTGTCTTTGTTGCTCGCCCCAGAGTCTGACTCCCGCTCACCTCTCAGGGCTCAACTCAGGTGTCCCCTGGTCAGGGCGGTCTTTCCTGGCCACCCTCGGTAAGGCAGACCTCTCGGCCTCCCCGCACATTCCCCTACTTCAGAGCTTTCCTAGCACTTCGTGGTTCCTAGAATAACCTTGCTCAATTATTTGTTCACATGTTCATTATCTGCCTCCTTGAGTTGGGATGTAAGCTCTTCAAGGACAGGCCAGTTTCTGTGCGCCCAGCCTGGCACATAGCAAGTGAAGAGGGAATAATGTGGACACACCCAGCTATGCTCTTGGCAGACAACCGAACGCACACGGGCTTCACTGCCCACCCACCCCAGGTCTTTAAATCAGGCAGCGCCGCCCGCATGCCGCCTGGCCGCCTCTCACGTGGTTCCCATTTTAAGCAATTAAGCTGCACTCTGATTTCTAAATATACCTGTCTTCTCCTTCATTCCACGCATGCCTTCCCTTGGCTCCTGACATCGGTCCCACCTTCTTCTCAGGTCTCTTACTCACAACAAGCTTCCTCTCACTTCAGCACAGCCCTAAATCTCTCTTGTATTTTCAGGAACAAGCCTCATCTTTTCTCCTTCGCTCCCCATGCCACCTCCAACCCTCACACACAACCAGGGGGCAGAGCCATGCTTCTCAGAAGGTGACACCCCTCCACCTGCCCCCGCTCCCCACCCCATCTCCCAGGATGTCACCCCAGTCGGATGTGCCTTTCCCTAGTTGCAACCACGGGACAGGATGGCAGTGAACCTGCACCAGGACTGACTCTGAAAGTCAGTCATGAGCGCAGGGCTGGCACTCCCTGGCTTTCAGAGAGAGGGACACTCCCAGGACTGGAGAGCCCCTCACTCCCGCCAGGGGTTCTCGCTCACCTGTCTGAGGGATGAGTTGCTTCTCTTCCTGTCACTCCTGATTTCTGTCCCCAAGGTAGGCTGCCACCTGCGGCACAGAGGGCTTCATTTCCTTGATGTGTGTGTCCTGGTCATCCCCTCCTCCTCTTTTTCCTCACCCAGTTTGAATTGTGAATAATTCATATGTTTCCATGATCCTGCCACAGTTTCTCCTCTCATGAATCAAATCCCTGGGACACAGTTTCTTTTCTCACCGTCTCACAGTCTGCGTTGCGGACAGGGACAGGGTTTATTCCTGTAGGTTGTGAATGGAGGCCAATACTTAGGTCTGCACGTAAGACCGTTATCATCTTTCCCGCCCTGGTCTTCTACCATGCTCTATTTTCCTAGTATCTGTCAAAAAGGTGTATACTATTACACGGTTGGATAGATAGATAAATAATGGATAATCACATAAATAGATGCACAAACAGAATTATTTCCCCGTAGAGCTTACTCAGTCACCTTTTTCGCTTATTTAAAGTTTCTGGGAGGATGTTCCTCATAAGCGGTGGCTACCCGAGCCCCCCCATTTGTAGCCCCCTTTTCTAAAAAGCAGTCCTCATGAGGGCCTTCGCGATATCTCAGCTCCTGTGGATGGTCCGCCTGGGTGTCCCCTCCTTCGTTCTGCCTCCAAATATCTGCTGAGGACCCCCCGTGCACCAGGGACTCGGGAGATACCGGGAAGACAAAGTGAGAAAATAAACCCTACCCCTGACCTTTCAGAACTCACCAGCTACGGGGAAACCGGATATTAATTAAGTAATCCTATGTATATATTGTTAGTATATGCACCAATAAATGTGATACATTGATAGGAAATTTGATGTTTTTATTCTTAACATTTTGATTAAATTTGATAAAAGCAACCTTAAAGATATAACCTACAGATATACAAATTTCTCAGATTAAAAGTAAGGAAATTATGACCATGGTGTCAGGAAAACAGTTATCTCTGGTGGAGGGACAGGCTTGTGATCAGAAAGAGCTGTACGGGGGTAGCCTTGGGGTCTATTGCTTGCCCTCGATGGTCTGACAAGGCACTTGAATAATTGTTATTGATTAAACCTGATGTGTATGTTTTATGTATGCTTCTATGTGTATGTTACACTTCACACTGAAATGATAAAGAGAAGTGTACAAGGCTCCATGAGAGCCTGTGGTGGGCACCAGGCCTGGTCTTGGGATCCAGAGTTGGCTTCCTGGAGGAAGAGTCATATGACTTGAGATTTGTAGATGAGGAGGAGATAAAAAATAGAAGAAGGAAGGTGGGGAGATGGGATGGACAGAGGGTAAGAAAGCAAAGACGGACACGAATAGCACAGAACAGAGTATCGGAAGTCTGGGGGACTCAGAATGGAGTCCAGTGTGGCCGGAGCCCAGAAAGTGAGGACAAGCAAATGTAGGGGCAGAGGCGGGAGATCAACCACTCAGAGCCTTGTTAAGGATTTTTATTTATATCCCAAGATCAATGGGAAGTGCTTGAAGGTCTTAAGCAGAGGAGTGACATGATCAGATATGCATATTGATGAGATCTCTGACTGAGGGGGAGGAATAGATTAGAAGAGGGAACACTATTTGGGCATCTGCCTAACTTAGTGCATCCCCGATCGGTATTCTTATTGATCTCAAATAATGTTGTTTTGTTTCTCAGAAAAATAATAGTAATAATCACCGAGATTAGAAGCAAGAGAAGACATGAAGAGACTAGTGAGGATCTCATTTTAATTGTAGAAGAGAAAGATAATGAAAATTTGAGTAACGTACTAGCAGGTTAGCGATGGAGAGAAATGGACATGTGTAAGAGATAACGAGGAGGTAAAGTCA
The DNA here is from genome assembly GCA_004026545.1 of Mormoops blainvillei. Taxonomy (NCBI): domain Eukaryota; kingdom Metazoa; phylum Chordata; class Mammalia; order Chiroptera; family Mormoopidae; genus Mormoops; species Mormoops blainvillei. The sequence goes on along the minus strand of PVJD01013865.1, from coordinate 10,505 downwards.
GTGGGATTTGGACATGGGTTTGTGGCCTATCTCCCTGGAATGCATGTTCCATCAGCGCAGAGGATTTTCAGCACCTCGGACAGCTCCCCGAGCAGCCGCGTCTCTTACCCAAGAACTCAGATGTTTGTTTCTGCATCCCAGCCTGTGTCATGGAAATGGAGGCGAAGGAATGGGAACCAGTGTCTAAGGTGTCAAGTACGTAAAAAAAAAAAAAAAAAGCTAGGAAGACTAAAAAACGCATAAAGTGTTCAGGAGCCACCCTGAGGATTTCAGTGCTTCTTTCACAGAATGGGCAAGTAAATGAAGCAGAACATAGATTATTTAAATGACAGTAAATATGATGAAAGAAGAAGACATAAAGTTCCTGGTGCTGCCGAGTATGCTAAAACACCAGTCTTCCACAACATCTCACAGCGTAACCAGACAAGGAATGAATGACCAAACACCAGCCAGTGACTCTTCAGCCCAACAGGTGATACGAGCATCCGTCTACCCCACATTACGTAGGCCAGGGCTGCAAAAGGTCAAGAAATAAAGGGCAGCGAGGTAACTGGAGGTATCTTTGGAGTTGTAGGGTGAATCCAGGCTGTTGCTAGTTAATATGTTTTCAAGCTTAAATTTTTGATTGGGGACGTTCTCACCGGCTTTGCCTGAACCTCAGTGTGACAGTAAAATTACACCCCAAATTGCTCCCCACATCTCTTAAAGTACACGCAGTCGAATAAGAGTTAAAGGGGGCTGTCCACACAGTTTGTACAAGAAAGGCCACTCTCCCCTCCCTCTGTGTCTCCACTCTGTGACTAAGCAAACGCCCTTTTTGTAGGTGGCAGGCCGACGGACGCCTAGGCAGGATCTGCATCCGGGGATAAACTTTTAAAGCCCAAAGTCAGCTGGGTGATGTAAAACACAAGAGGAAAAAGGCAGGAAATAAATGTGATCACAAACCACAACAAAGACTGGGTAATTTTTAAAAATTCATAATTTTCCAAAATAATTTATATGATAGCAAGATATGAAATCCTTCAAAGTGATGGCTGTTTTTCAGAGAACTGACTCTGATAAGACAAATAACCCTTACTGCAGGCAAATCAACAGTGAGGCGGAAGAGGGTAGAGCTGGGGAGGTGAGCCTGGATGAACCCCCATATGGCCCATACAGAGTGATAGCCCAGTGACAACAAGAGCAGGAAGGGACCACAAATCTATTCTAGACTGAAATGAAGATCCGTTTTACTGGAATACTCATGGATAACCCCAGAGAAAGGGACCACGCTCTGATAAGGGACCTCCTTAAGGAAGGACCAAGGAACTCTAATGAAAACTTGACCTTGTTGTCTATCGAACAGCCTATGTGGGGGTTAAAAGAAATGGTGACTCTATTCCAGGCAGTCATGTATTGTCCAGAAATTTTAGACCCTTGAGATCTTTGTTAAAAATTCTGAATCTCACCATGAGGACTTTCAAGGGCAACAACCACAACAGTGGTAAAAACCGACCAGGTTCACCTGCCTAAAATCACAACCAAGGCTGAACCAAATCCCAGATCTGTGTTTCTACCACGGTGGACTCTACCGAGGCGTCACAAGCTGAGCCGAGACACCGGCGAAACATTCAGAGATTGGCGATCACCCAGCACGCTCTAGCGGGGAGAGCACGGTGCTGGGGCCCCAGACGCCTGGTCTTGGCTTTACCACGGCTTTGTTATGAGGTTTCCCTTCTCTGGCCATGACCTCCTTGTCTATAAAATGAGAGAGTTGGATTAGGTGCTTCCTTGGATTTCTCTAAATTCCAGGGGACAGATGTTACCAAAGTCCTGAGGCGCCGAGACTGGCCTTTTAAAGAAACCAGCATGAATAGAGCAGAGTGAATCGTGGAGGGAGATAAAGCAAAGGTTCAAGGGACATGCAGTCTTTTGTTGATCGGGGTGAGACATTTAAATTTTACACAAAGTGCAAAGGAAATCTTTGAGGAATTTCAAGGAAGGAAATAACATAATCTGATGGAAATTTTCAACAAATCTCATTAGTTTCAGGCTTGGACTGGCGCCAGAGCGAGGATGGGATCAGGATCAGGAACTACAGTTGGGGCTTTTGCAGTGGTCCAAGTGAGAGCTGGGGGCATCCAGCATAGAAGGCTTTGAAATATTCGTTAGAGAGAGGGTCAACAGTACTTGCTCATGGACTGAATGTGGCGTGGCGGGTGAAGAAAAAGATGACTTCTAGTTGTTGTTTTTTTGTTTTGTTTTGTTTTTCACTTGAGCAGTTAGGTAGGTATAGTACTTTTGACCAAAAAAAGAGAAAGGCTAGAAAGGGATTAACTTTAGGACATCAACTGTAGGAATCAAAAATTTCCTTGGGACACAGTAACATTGGAGGACTTTATTAAGTATTGAAATAGCAATACCAGGTAGTGTTGGATCCTCTAAGCTGCGCTCGAGAAAGATGTCAGTGCTAAAGGTATGGATCTGATAACCGATTGGTGTACAAGTGGTATGTGGTCACCTGAGATGACAGCGAGACTAGGGAAAAGAAAGAGGCTTGTGGCCAATTCTAGAGCCCTCTCCGTCTTAGAGATTGAGTACGGAGAGAAAGGCAGTGGTCTTCGAAAGAGACGGGGACCTAAGAAGTGCATGTCTCCAGAGCCGAGGGAAGACAGTGGTTTAAACAAAGGAATAATTGCCCAACGACGCTGAGAGTTCAAGTGTGAAAGTAACAGAGAAGTGGCCATGAGGTTTGGCACCGTGAAGATCACATGCCCTTGAACCATCACTGCAGAGTGGTGAGGATGGAAGCCTGATTGGGCGAAGAGAGAATGGGAGTGGCAATTGGGAACAGTGATGCTTTCAGTAAGTTTTGCTGCAGGTGAGAGATGAGAAATAGGGTGCGAACTGGGAGGACAGGAGAGCAAGGGGAGGCTTTCGTGTTTTTTAAGGCAGTAGATGTTGGAGCACATGTGTACGCTTGCAGGAAAGTGAAGTACGGAGGGAGAAATTAAAGATTCAAGAGAGGAGTGGTGATAGCTGAGGAACAAAGTCCTTGGGAAGCGTGAGGTGATGAGGTTCAGAATCCAAGGTCCTCTGCAGGGAGCAGGGGTATGAGGGCATGGCACTCGTGAACAAGGAGGGACGACCAAGAGGACAGGCACAGTGACGGCAACAGGTGTTGAGTAAACGGCCAGAAGATGAGGAAGTGCCTGTCTGCAAAATGCCAGGTAAGGTTGTTAGCTGAAAAAAAAAAAAATTAAAGGAAGGGTCGGCAGTCTTTGGAGAAAGGGGATATAAAATTAACATTTTGGAGAGTGGAACAGTCAGCATAGAAGGAAGGTGGCGTGGAACTGCCAGGCTGTTTCCAGTATCGACGTGAGATTTCCAGCCCTAACTGTCAGGCACAGCGGCCCACACAACCACTTCATTTTCCCCAGCCATGCGCAGTTGTTGAGATGCAAGGGTGGCCAGTAGTTGCATTTAGCCAGGTCGGGGTTTTTCCAGGTGAGCACAGGACAAGGAGTTTAGAGAGGTTTTTGCAGAGGATTGGTGGAGAAGACAGAGGATAAAATTATGCCTAGTAGGGTGAAGCAGTGGATGGGGGGAAGAGGAGGGCCAAGGTTTGAGGACAGCGATTCCATCTGTAACTGCTGGAGCGGGAGCCGGAGTGCAGAGAAGAGGAAGTGAGAGTGGGAAAGCTTGAGTACAGGACCTTGGAGAAGGAACCATGCATGGCTCCATCAAGGTCAAGGATGTGGTCAGGGAGTGGGCGAGCCCTCGCATACCGTCCTACAAGTGTGAGAGACCCATTCCCTGCTTTCCTGACCTGAGTATCCCCTGTCCTTACAGAAGACTGGAGAGGTGGTTTCCTTATACGTATGCTTTAAGGGACCCTGCAAAAGCCCCATTGCCCTGTATCCCCCCACAGAAGCCTAGAACTGGCTCCTGACATTCTGCTATTAAAGCTGCCTTCGGTTCTTTCCTCTGCCTCCATGGGTGCCACCACCTAAGCCATAAGTCCATTACCAGTCGTTCACCTGTAGGTGTGAGGCAGTGGCTCGGAACCGTTCCAGGAAGACAGCAGCTGGCTGCAATCACGTTCTAATAGGCTACTGGGCATGGCTTTTACGGAAGAATGCCAATAGGGGAGTGGTAAAGGGGAACGAAACCTTGGTTGAGCACCGACTGTGTGCTGGCACTGCTCTGAGAGCTTTGCATATGTGATGCCACTGTTTCCTCTGACGTATACGACAGGAGGGCTCAGAGAGAAGTGCTGGTTTTTTGCCCGAGCCCCACCGCTGAGGGGTGATGTCAGGGTCCGAGACGGGAGCGGCCCAGCCTGGGCAGGGTGTGTGGGCGGGAGGAAGAAGCATCTGAACGGAGAAGCTGCAGGGCCGGCGGCGCCTCTCAGCCAGCCCCACCATCCTAGTCTTCCAGCGTTCCCTGAGGCCCTGGATTGCGTGTGGCTGTTTTCTTCCTTTCCTTCTGAGGTTGTTCCTTGAGGAGTTTGGTTTTTTTTTTCCTCCCTTCCGCTTTTTCTAAACGATAATTTAAATTTTTATTAGGTGCTCAGCCGCAGGATAAACACCCCCATTTGAATTGCCGGCACACAAATCAATAGGAAAGCACTTCCCCCGGCTGAGCTGGGGGCCTTGGGAGCGTCCCAGCCACATCCCCCTTCCAGGAGAGGAGTCGGTGAAGGAATAGAGTCGATTTTCTTCACTGAGCCATGAGCCACAGTTGAAGCCACCAGAACGAGCCTTCCGGATTCTGGGCCCGGGGTGCTCTTGCTTTGTTCCCCATTCCTCGTTCCCCCTGGACAGTCTGGCCTTTAGCCGCTGCATGGCCAAGCAGAGCGGTGTCCTCACCGTGGGAGGCAGCAGAGAAGGCAGCATGGGTGGCAGAGAGCGGGCCTCATGTTTTTAAAATGAGAACGGAACCATGTCCCCGCCCCCCGCCCAGTATTCTGCCGGAGGTGAGGGGCATAGAAAGTCACAGGCCCACCCACCCACCTCCAGGGTCCCGTCATTATTCTCTTGGAGATCTCGCAGTAAAAGGCATGGTTAATATAAAAAGAAAACGCCTCCATAACGAATCAAATGTGGCTGGGATGCGCCTTTAATTTTCTGATAAAAGAGACAACAGGCTTGAACCCTACCACAGAGCTTAAGATCTTATACTTACAGCACCAGGCTGTTGGTAATTCTCCCCGTGGGTGCCCTGATGGGAAGGTCCAAATTCCAGCCTCCTTCCGCAGCCTCATCTCCCACCAATCTCACCAGCCACCACCATGACCCCAGGACTGGGTGCCCAGCTACATCACACTTCTCAGCTGCCACCCCACATACCCCTTCTGACTCTGAGCCTTTGCAGATGCGGTTCCTTCTCTAGTCAAACAGCGTGTGTCACCCTGCCCATCAGATGTCGTATTACAAAGTTGTACACCTGAAATTTGTATGCCGTTATTAAGCAATGTTACCCCAACCAATTTAATTTTCAAAATTACAAGACAATAAGCGAAACAACACAAATCTTTCATCTAAAGAAATAACTTAAAGGGCAAAGGGTTGGCTAAAGGTTTAAAATGCAGGGGCCAGATCTGCTCCCAGGCTTCTCACTGTGGCAGAGTTCAGGGTGTCAGGTGGGACCCCCGGCCTCTCTGTCAAATGTGGTAGACAGAGCCCCTGGGGCCCCACCTGGAAATCATGGGCGCAATGGAAATATGCGTGTGCAGAGAGACCCCCAACAGGACAAAAGAGGTGCCACAGGGGCCTGAGGGGGGACTCTTGTCAGGTGGGAGGGAAGACACTGCCAGGGAAGCACCCCAGACCCTCTCTGGTGACTTTATTCCCGGGACCTCCCAGTCTCCAAGGATAAACCACCTGAACCTTTCGTTCTCACTGCGTTGAGCTGATAAAATACAAATGGAAAAGGGGGTGGGGTGGGGACGAGGGTATAACACAGTCTCACTTTGCATGTTAATAACTTGTCCTGTGCCTCAGACCATCTGTAATAGGAGACTGGCTGAGAGGGGCCTCCTCCCAACCCCGCTCAGTGCATATCGGGGTCCAGATCAATCGCACCCTTTCCTTTCTCTCCTCCAGAAGATTCCGCTCGGCCCCTTTCTTGGGTGAAGGATGGTTGGAGGATGCCAAGCCCTTGGCATGATCTGCTGACTTCCTGAAGTCAGATCTGGAAGGGCATTCCTAGTGACCCAAGGACATGCTCCCTAGGAACCTATGTCCAGGTGGGTAGCATTGGTCTTTCCAGGGAGCCAGTTACAGGGGTACAGACAGGCCCACCTCAGGGGCATCTCCAGGGAAATAAGAACCATCTTATCTGGCCAGTCAACTGCCCCCTGAGTAGCCGCCCCAGGCACTGTGACCCTGAGGCCTTTGCAGGGCTGAGGATAGCGGGTATGGAAAGGGAGAGAGGGCCGGGCTCAAGCGCACTGCGTGTCTCCCAAGTGCACCTGCTTCTGCAGCCAGTCTCAGGTCACATGGTGTCTCGCCCTTTGCGTGGGGAGAATATACGTCAAAGTAGCCATGTGACCCCCGATCTCCATTCTCCAAGCGCACCCCTTCTGCAGTAGACATTTCCGTCAAGAAAGAAGGCTCTTGATCGAACACCAATGTGTGCTGGGGGCAACGAGCCTTCCTGGAGGAAATGACATCTCACTTCACCCACGCAGCAATTCGGCAAGGTAGGAACTACTTATCCTATTTCATGGGTGAGGAAACGGAGGCGCCGAGAAGTCAAGTGACGTCCCCAAGGCCACGCAGGCAGTATGGGACAGACCCAGGATCCGAACCCTTGTTAGGCCGGGCTTCACCCAGCACTCCTGCCGGCCCAACATGGGTAGCAGAGGATACAAGGTGGGCAGTGGAGGCAGCCCAGCAGGAGTGGGTCAAACCCTTGCAGTCTTGGGCCCCATCCCATCCCCTTCGTCTAGCGATGAAGAGTGGAAGACGGGCAGCTGCAGACACGGTGGAAGGGGCCAGCCTCCCTGAAACCTATGCAACCTTATGAACCAATGGCACCCCAATAAATTCAAGGCAGAAAAATTCCAGAGTTCTCACTGATTTGATTCACAATGATGAGTGAATACCACCGGGCCTAACGTTGTTGATTTTTGCATAAATACAGTGCTTTTTGGAGTCCTTTGTCTTACTGATGAATATCTATAATTTTGAATTGTTAACAGGTGCCACTTTGCCAGGGTTATGGATTAAAAACGAAGTGGTCTGTAAAATCGCAAACTCCAGTTGTATGGGCTCACGATCGGAAGAAAAATGGACACCCCAAAACTCGGGCCTCGTCATAGAATGACTCCTGGTGGTGATGGCTGCCCAACAACATGAAGGCACTTGATGTCGCTGAACCGTAAACTTAAAAATGGCTCCAATAATAAACTTTATGTTATGTATGTTTTACCACAATAAAACAAATGACCTTTTCTGCTTGAATGTACACTGCAAATGAAACCTGAAAACAAAAACAAAACAAAACGAAACAAAAAAACAAAGACAGGGAGGGGGCAAAAGTCAACCTCTTTAAAATTGTTTTATTTAAAGCCAGACTCTTGACTAAAGCTTCCTGCTTTTGGCAGCGCTTTCTCCCTTTTCTCTGTTTCCTTGTGGCTTTTAAACAGCCCTCAGAAGGAAGGGGAGCTCATCAAGGCGTGTGCCTCTCCCACCCGCTCCGCGCCTCCGGGACGCGTGGGCGCGCGCACGTGGGTGTGCGCACGCGGGTGGTTCCCCGATGGAGAAAGGCAGGAAGCCCTGAGCTGATCTGCCTCTGAAGTATAGATACAGATGAAGTCTTTTGCTTTTATAGTGAGTTTCATCAGCATTAAACTCCATTTCTAGCTCTATAAATATTTACGGTTTTGAATGCGAGGCTTTCGGGCTGGTTTATGAGTGCCATCGCCCTGTGGCACAGACTGGGTCACGGAGAGCACGGCCGGCCTCTGCCCTCTCCTGCCAGCTGTTTGCAGGGCCGTCATCTGGTGCTCAGGGCACCCCCCGCCCCCTGCTGGCAGGGCTCCCTGCTCTGCTGCTGCCTCTCCGGTCCGCAGGCCCTCCTCACCCCTGGCTCACAGCTGGCTCACAGCTGGCCGGCTGTTGCCGTGAGGAAGTGGAGGGCATGGGGCTGTCAGCTGATTTCCTCTCCACATCTGTCCCTTGGCCGGGGCTCCACTGCTGACCTTGGTATTGACGAGCTCATAGACAGGCTGGCAAAACGGGGTTTATTAATGAATCTGTTTTCCGTAAATCCATTTAGATAAACAGACCATACACAGATGCGGGCGCTCAGTGGCTACAGGTTTACAATACTTCATGAGGCAGGCGGTAGCTCCTCTCCTGATGCGCTCATGGAGATAAATTCAAGGTAATCTATATAAACTCAAGCCTTTGAAACTGCGCACAGTCAAAAAATTCAAACAATTACTCTAGCCCAGCCAGGAGGTGGCTGTTGATGTTCTTCTTATGGAAAACATAATTATAAAAGAAGGGAAAATGTTTCATAAATAAAATGCAGAACGGCAGAGACTCTCGAGGGAGGGGAAGGCAAGAGAACAAGATTCCTAAGGTCCGTGATCTCCAGCTGCATGGGGAGCGGGCTCAGAAACCTGGTGTCTCCTTAAGGCTCAGATTAATTTCAGCCTACGACGATTTCCAGGTAATTAATTGGCAAGAGGCGTCTTTCAGATATTTTAAATATCCGCCTGCCAGGCCCTTGGTAATAAAGGAGGAGGAGAAAAAATAGCCAACACATGCTCCTAAAATCAAGGTGATATAAAACAAGGGCCAGCCCAGCCCATTAGCACTTGAGGAGAATATAAAATCCGGGTCAGCCCGGATCGTCATCGGCTGGTTAAAGCGCCAAGGCCCCAGGTTGCACCCAGTTCCCAGGCCGTGGGGAATAAATAGTAAATGCTCCCTGCCAGGCACCGCCCTAGGCACCTTCGTACCAGTGCCCCACTGAATTCACACAAGGATCCCTTAAAGAAGATGTGACGGTCTCTACAGATTTCTCAGGAGGTGGGGAGTGGGAGCGGTAGAGAGGCTTCTGATAAGGACCCTCCGACTAAGATGGGTTAAAGTCAGGGCCCAAGGTCACAAGGTCAGGACATGGTAGGGCAGGAATTTGAAGCCAAGTTCGTCGGTAATAAACCCTCAGGTCTTGCTTCTTGTGGCGCGTGTGGCCCAGGGTGGGACAGGGTGTGGCTGACACAGAAGCAGCGGAGGGGAGGGAAAGAGCTTGGGCTCCCTGCAAACAGACTGGATTCCAAACCATTCCCCCCACCTGCTAGCTGTGCATCCTCAGGCAAGCTACTCAGCCTCTCTGAATTCAGGAGTTTCGTTTCCCTCACCTATGCCTTCTGCCCGCTGTGGTCTTCAAAGGAAAAAGCTGGGACCAGGGTCTCCCTTTCTCATTTCCTGCAGAAAGTCTTCCTTGCCAGCCTTCCTCCTGAGACGCTGTGGGAACTGAATAACGGAAGAGACGCACAGTCGCCTAGCACAGCCCCTTCCACACAGCAGCCTCCAACAGAGGAGGGTTACCTGTTCCCGTTGTTGGGAGAACCCAGAGCCCTGCTGTCTTGCACCGCCTGGTACAGTTCCCGGCACATGGTGAACACTCCGTCAGTAATGCCTATTACTACTGGAAACAAGCGTAGGGACTGCTGGACCTCGGGCGAGCAGAACCAACAGCATGTTAGAAAGTTTGGACAGGGCGCTACTGTGTGCACCAGGCCTGTGCCGGGCTCTCCTGCACCTCGTAGAACAGGTGATCCTGATGGAGAGGCACCTGGATTCTCACAGGTAAATTAGTATTAATACAAGGTGTAAAATTCCTCTAACGGTGCATGGGGGGAGGGGGGGAATGACAGCAGAGCCATCATTAAATCACCAGGCGAAGATGGAAGCGATGGGACAGAGCAGTCAAGACGCAGCCTGCCAACCTGGGGTTGAGCTCCCGCTCCCTCACCTGTTGGCTGTGAAAAGCTTGACAGCTCAGTTAAATCACCACGCCTCAGTTTCCTCATCTGTAAAATGGGTCTGCGTCGTGATGTTTTAGCCACTAAATGGTATAATGTATGTAAAGTGCTTCTTAATAGTAACAACAACAAATGTTTATTAAGGGCATGCTCCGTGCCGCGCCCTGGATGAAAGCTCACAGCAGACTCTCAGACAACGTTGGCTAGTGTCATCCTTAGCCAACAGGAAGATCCATGTGGTCAGGACCCAGGAATAGGAGCTCTCAGGTGGACTAGAATCAAAGACCAAATTCCAGCTCAGGCATGTTGCTTAAGCTGCCGTCAAAGGTTAGCTATTCTGGGTTAATACCGTCCTGGGAATCCATGTTCTAGACTTTTCCCTCTCTCTTTCCTTCATACCATGTAGGAGAACTCATCTAGATGAAAAGAACCACGAATTCCTCCTGGGTCCTGGTACTAATGTTTTACTGAGTCATCTGCAGCCAGAGTATAAGACGTCATTATAGAAGCCAGTGCGGGG
>PVJD01013864.1:0-31919 GCA_004026545.1 Mormoops blainvillei | reverse complement strand
GCGGACTCCGTGGGCTGAGCGGCGCTGCGAGGCGCGGCGGCCCCGATCCGGCCCGTGGCGGGTCAAGGCTCGGACGCGTCTCTGCGCAGCGGGGGTCGCTCTGCTGGCGCCTCCTCAGTGGCGACCCGGCCTCGGAAGCCCCCGAGCCGGTGAACCCAGCAGAGAGGCCAAAACGACCGCCAAGAGGCGGACGCGGGTGTCACGCACTGACCCCGGGCTCAGCGCGGCTACTCACGGTCTCAACCTGGCCATCGTTGGGCGCGTTGCGCTCTGGGTAATGTAGTTTCCTCCGCTGCTCGGGGCGTTCGCGTCCCAGTCACGCACTTTGGGGATTAAATGAGTTGAGGCAGCAGCCCTGGCCCGTCGTTTCGGTGGTTAGAATGTCTTCCCCCATATGCCATCAACCCCCGACCCTCCGTGGGGGAACGTAGGAGAGCCAACCAATGAATGCATAAGTGGAACAACACGGTGATGTTACTCCCCATATCTCGAAAATAAAAATTTTTTTAAATTGTTGTAGCAACACCAATGGCCCTGGGAATTAAGAACTTTAGGTCTCAGGGGTGCTTGGCAGGTTTCTGGGGAGTGTTGTGTGCAAACGATCCCTTACTTGTTTGGAAACATTATTTCAGGTTCCGTGAAACTCATAATGCTTCCGGAGACAAAAAATATTGTTTCAGTGATTTGAAAGTCTAGAAATCTCCAGTGTGGCTGGGGTGGGAGGTGTCCTTCATTCAGTAGGAAGAAAGGCAACAGGAGGAGTACCCATGAAATTCAGGCCTTGTTTCCTGACATGTTAAGAGACCAGGGATTGTTTTCGACGAGGATGGGGCTTGTGCGGCAGCCTAATGTCCGTTTTCGGTTTTCAAGTCACACTGGAATCAAGCCATCTTTCAGCTCCACAGCCTAGACCCACCTGCCCTCCCCTGGTTTGTTGAGGTCAGCTCCAGACTGTCCTCCCCTCATCGTGCCAGCCACGTCTATCCTCCAAGTGGCCACTGCGGTGTCCTATTAAAGCCTAATCTGACCATATTTCCTGGGTCACGGCAGAAGCCCCCAATGACTTCACTCAAGGCGGAGCTTCCCAAAAGGCCTCTGGTGAAGGATCTGCCCACCCCCAGCCCATCTACTCCTTCCCATCTGTCCCAGCCACACTTTCACAAGATGCAATAAAGATGACTTGCTAGGAAGAAAAAACAAAACAAACAAACAAAAAACAACACTGAAAACAAGAAAAACAAAGCAAAATAAATAAAAATGACTTACTATAAATAGAAAATTAACAAGAAAAGAAAACCAGACACAATGAAAGGCCTTTGAAGTTAGATTTAACAGACCGTGTGATCTTGCTATAATGGTTTCTAAATGACTGTTCTTCGTTTCAGCTTTAAACTTACAGATGTCACAATGGGGATGGACATGTCCTCTGACCACACTGTGAGTGACACTGACTTGGGCCTTGAGCTGGTAGCTCAGATGCATCACCTGGATACACCAAGGTTATGGGTTAGATCCCTGGTCAGGGCAAACACAACCAGCAACCAGTGAATGCATCAGTAAGTGGAATAACAAATTGATGTCCCCCTAAGCCCCGCAAAATCAATTTAAAAAATAACTTACTTGGGGTAGAAGCCAGGTGCCTGGAGACGCTACAGACCTGGCCCCCTTGTCCTATCTGCCTCAGCTCCTCTTCTCCTTTCCTCCCTTTGTTTCCTCTGCCCCAACCTCAGCTCAGTTGAAGTGACCACAAATTAGGTGATAGTGGTTTTAGTGATAATTATCTCAAAAACAAAACTAAACAAAACACCACAAACCTCCCTGAAGTAGGTGGTGGAATAGAAGCCAAGGATGGTCACACTGATAGCATTTTTGCTGTGACGGGAAGTAGGGCAATAGTATCAGCTAAAGAAACGTTGGAACAGCAGTGCCATATTGGTATTGTGGCGACACCACCACATGCTTGTTGGGAATAAGATGTTGTTGGGAATAAGATGGAGGAGGGAAGATAGCACTGTAAGAAGGTAATGAGCTTCAGGCATAGTGTTCTTGAGAAGACAAGATAGGTGGTTTCCAACGCAAAGTGAGTGACCGGATCTGATCACGGCACTTTCTGTTTTCTGCTAGAACGACAAGGCAGGCAGGGAAGGTGGGCCCAGTGGAGGTAAGCTGTCGATTTGGCACTCTTCATTATTTTACCCGAGTTGCAGTCCTCTCATTACACGAATGCAAGGAAAAGTAGGAACATTTAGATTTCAAAGGAAGAATCAAACCTGCCCCCACACACCTTTAACATATTTTACGTTCCACCGTTCCTTGACCACTGAATGTTTCATCATCCGTGCTTGCTCTTCTCCATAGAACACTAATGAACTAAACTTAATGCTTGGTTTTATGTAATGCTGTCTCTCCACTAGAAGCTAGGTTACATGTCTTATACAATAATGGTCCAGTATAGCTATGAAAGTGCCCAAAAGACATAAGAACCTTTGGAATAAAACCTGCTGAATGACATCACAGATATCTGTTCATCTGAACCACCCAGCTATTCTTTCCGTTCATCTTTTTTAATCTCTCTCTTTTTCTATCTCACATGCTACTATACCTTCTATTCCAGTACTCTGGAAAGCAATTATATTTTGAGACAAACTTTCAAAATGATTAATAATCCTGGATAACAAGGAGCCGTTTCATTCTCTCACTTATTACATACCAGGGTTTTCAGGCCTGGTCTGTGTTCCCTGAGAATTTTTTTTTTTTTAATGTTTCACAGGTAGGTTGTTCCCTGGCTATTTCTGCAGTTTTCAATACAAAACTTTATAATTCAACATTAATTGCTTTCAGTAATTTGTACAATATGCAAATGTTTTTCAAAGATCATCTCAACTCCCTATGCAAGTATTCAGTGGGAATTAAAGAGAGAGGGGAAAGGAGGGAGAAAGAGAGAAACATCGATCGGTTATCGGTTGCCTCTCTCACGTGCCCAAACGGGAACCTGGCCCACAACCCAGGAATGTGCCATTACCGGGAATCAAACCAGTGACCTTTAGGTTTCCAGGCTGGCACTCAATCCACTGAGCCACACCAGTCAAAGCTGAAGTCACACTTTTTAAAAACAATGCTTTAAACTTGCAACTTCACAGTCATTTTATTGTTTTATTATTAATGTTCTTGAAGTTGTTATTTGCTGCTACTGTACCAGTATGATAGGAATAAAATATAGTGGTCTCCTACTGGAATATCTTACCATCTCCATGTTCAGTGACATCAATTTGGCAGTTTGAGACTGACCACGATGGGAATATTTTCACCAGGGAAACTGACAAAGATTACAAATCTAGACTTGACAATGTAGTATTGAATGTTTAGATTTAAAAGAAAGTGGTGTGCCCTGGCTGATGTGGCTCGTGGATTGAGCGCCAGGCAGCAAAGCAAAGAAAATGGTGGATAACATGTTAACAATGTAGGTTAAACTTGTAAGTAAGTGTATGGTACAAGTGGGCTTAGGTTGTACATAAATATAAAAATTGAGAAAAACAATATTCCTTCCAGGACTCAAAAATAATTGTTCTGTATGGCAAAGAAGTCGCTCAGGTCAGTGGGAAATGACTGAAATTCCAACATATGTCTTTGTTGCTGCACTATGTTCCTATTCGTTAAAATAAATTCATAAAAAAAATAGGTAAAAATATTCAAGCAAACGTGTTATCAAAAGAAATAAAGACGGGGTAAATAAATGCACTAAAAAAAGGTAACCACTATAAATTCTTAGGAAAATAGAATAAAATCCAAAGCAAGTTATTACCACACTGACACCCAGTACTAATATTTTAAAAAATTAGGAGACTTGCAGAAGAAATGGAATTTTCATATGCTGTGGGTGAATGGGAAGGCAAAGGAAACCATTTCAGATCACAGTTTTGCATTTCTTAAAATACAAAACATTCACTGACACTGTAACACTATGAGAAATAAAACATATATGCATATAAAGAACTGAATGCAAATATTCATAGTAGCTTTATTTGTAATACCCCAAGCCTTTGGGTTTGTAATAACCCAAACCATATACAGATAAATGGATAAATAAAGCGTTACCTGTATAACACAAAACTACTCAGTAATAAAAGAATTAACAATTCACATAAGCATTATTGTTGAATCTCAAAATAACTGCAGCATAGAAGTACTTGTTAAAGAGTATACACCTTATGACGCCTATAAAATTATAGAATATACGAACTAATCTATTATAAAGATAAATCAACAACTATCTGGAGGGCTAAGGAAGACAGGGAGAGGGATTATAAAAGGACAGGAGGTAAATTAAATATAGGGTGGGACAAAAGTAAGTTTACAGTTGTTTGAATAAACAATAATATAATAATAAATAAATAATGATACAAGAATTAACTCAGTGTTTTGCATACTGACAACTGTAAACGTACTTTTGCTAAACCCGTATATGGGTGACAGTTCTTTTCATCTGTGAGTTTCACAGCTTTATCCTTATGTCAAAACTCACTGAACAGGACACATTAGATAAGTGTACTTCGTCACATGTCAATTATATATATGTACCTGAATAAAACTTTAAAACGTGGTTCAAAGAAAAACCTGGATATCCCTCTTTTCTTAGAAAATTAGGTTGTAAAAAAAAATCAGGTTTTCAACTGTACGTAAACTCTACTTCCTTTCTTCTCATATCCCATGAGGGCAGCCTTGCCTCAGCGGAACAAATATTGGGAAGCAGCCCTGACAGAGGTGCTCCGTTGGTTGGGCGTCGTTCTGCAAAGTGAAAGGCACCAGTTTGATTCCTAGTCATGGCACATGCCTGTGTTGCTGGTATGGTCCCCTGTTTGGGGAGCAACCGAAAGCAACCAATTGATGTTTCTCTCTCACACTGATGTTTCTCAATCTCTCTTTCTCCCTCCTTCCTCTCTCTCTAAAAATGCCTTTTATTTTTTTAAAAGACATGGAGTCTTTTAAAAAATACTAGCAAGTAGTGATGACTACTGAATACTAAATCAAAAGCAATGCTGGTTGGGTCACAAAGGACACATCCTCGGACTAACTTCAGAATCACCCTTCTCTCTAGCTTTGTTCTCTTGCCTATAGAGCAATAGCCCTGGGATGAACACCTGAGAGAGGCTAGGAGAAGACTACAAACTGTGAGAGTATTTTCTCTGCCAGTGACCTCAGCTAGAGGAAACAGTTACGGGGGTCCTGAGAATGTCTGTACACACAGATCACACAAGCCATAGTCCCTGAACATTCATGGATGAACATTCAGAAGAGGCACCTTCTGTCTAATTTACTACAGTCTATTCCACTCCCTATTAATACAGTGTCTCTGTCTGAGTTGTGGTTCCACATAACCCAGACTCTTATAACAAATGACAACAACCTATGAAATTTTGCATATCATGGCACATGGCTCCTTTGCACAACCTGTGGAGGGAGTCCCTTCAACACTGCTGGGAATTATGTAATATAAATGTAAACAAAGCAATAAAATCCATCTTGCTCACAGAAGCACAACAAAAGCATCCTTCTTAAGGTAACCTTTGGCTTCCCCAATAATTATGGCACCAGGTTGCAAATTAGGACCACAAAGTCACGCATTCTTCCTTTCTAAGGCTTTGGGTAGAATTACAAAACAAACAACACTGAACAAATAATGCTTTTTGCCATCATACTTTACCTTCCCAAGCACAGGAAGTCTGGCCCTCACAATATATATTCACTTCCACGTGCTGACAGATCACAACTCTCCTTTCAAATCATCCCACACACTAAATAGAACCACCAACATTAAAGGCACAAAAGCAAAAAAAGAACTGTCACAAAAAAATGATAATCAAAAAGCAGTGTACAGCAACCAGTTTACAGGTTGGTGAATGAGAACTTAGAAATATTCATCACAGCATAATGTGAGAACAATGTCCTTGAAAGAGGGAGTCTTTCTTGGCTAAGGATGGGTCCTCTGGACCCTGTGGGTCACTTCTAGTCCTTAGTCAGACAAAAAGGAACAAGGATCACGCCACGAACTTGGAGTATTCATAATTTCCTCAAGCAAGTGAGAACACAGGGGGCAGTTTCCCTGAGCATGTTGCAGTTGTGACTGACACACACTGTGCAGGTGGGCCAAGTTAGAAATAAAATGGCTCTAATTGCAAAAACTGGTACTGACATTAATCTGGTAATAGCACAGTTCAGGTTAGACAGTACAATGCAACTTCTTGAAGCCTCACTTCTTGTGGAACTTATCAGAAATCTAACACAGGGTACATTCCACTAAAAGAAATTTAAGTTTAGGTAAATGGTTCTAAAGAGTCTCTTCCAGTGTTGTTATGGAGTAAGGAAATAAAACATTCCAAGCACATTTAAGGCTTTTCTTCATTGTGAACTCTCCAGTGTATAAAATGTGAGATTTGTGAATGAACTTGGTGTTGAATAAGGTGGCAGCGTTGTCTATAGGATTTCGCACATTCACTGCACGCCTAACGTCTTTTGTCAGTATGAATTTTCTGGTGTTGCCTAAGGGTAGATTCACGACTAAAGCATTTTCCACAAAGACTGCACTCACATGGCTTTTCTCCAGTGTGAACTTTCCAGTGATCAGTAAGGCCAGAGTTTTCCCTGATACACTTGCCGCAATCACTACACCCATAAGGCATTTCTCTGGTGTGAACTGTCCTATATAAAATGAAATTAAATATTTGTTTAAGGTGTTTTGGACATTTTTAAAAATACAGGTTAGAGAGAAGGGCAGGGAGGGAGAGAGGAAGAGAAACATCAATTGGTTGCCTGTCACATGCTCCCAACGAGGGACCTGACCTGAAACCCATGAATGTGCCCTGACTGGGGATCAATCCAGCAACCTTTTGGTTTGCGGTACAACTGTGGTACCCAACCCACTGAGCCACACCAGTCAGGGCAGTTTTTTAAAATATTTGCTGCACTCATAAGCTTTTCTCCAGTCTGAAGCTGCTGGTGTCAAAAAGGCTACAGCTATTTCTAAAGGGTTTCCTTCATACACTACATTTGTAAGACCTTTCACCAGTGTGAACCCTCTGGTGTTCAATAAGGGTAGAGGTTTGTCTGAAGGACTTCCCACATTTATTACACTCATACAGCTTTTCTCCAGGGTGAATTCTCTGGTGATCAATGAGGCTAGAGGAAAGCTAAAAGACTTCCCACATACATCACACTCACAAAGCTTTTCTCTGGAATAAACTCAATGATGCAGATAACTTGGGAGGTTGTCAAAAGGAATTGCCAGTCATTATAGTCATAAGGCATTTCTCCAGTATGATCTTCCTTAATGTCAAATGAGGTTACAGTTTTGTCCAAAGGTTTTCCCATATTTGCTTCACTCATGAGGTTTTTTTCCAGTGTGAATTCTGCGGTGTCGGAAAAGGCTAGAGCGTTGCCTAAAGGACTTCCCACATTCACTACACTCATAAGGCCTTTCACCGGTGTGACATCTGTGGTGTTCAATGAGCTTAAAGCTTTGGCTAAAAGTCTTCCCACAATCACTACACTCATATCGCTTTTCTCCAGAGTGAACATTCTGGTGCTGCATGAGGGAAGAGCTTGTGCTGAAGGACTTCCCGCAATCACAACACTGATAGGGCTTTTCTCCAGTGTGAACTCTCTGGTGCCGAAGGAGGTGAGATTTGTGGCTAAAAGATTTCCCACATTCACTACACTCAAAAGGTCTTTCTCCACTGTGAACTTTCTGGTGTTGAATGAGGTTAGACGTATAGCTAAAGTATTTCCCACATTTGCCACACTCATAAGGCTTTTCTCCAGAATGAACTCGACAGTGTTGAACAAGTTGGCTCTGTCGTCTAAAGGATTTTCCACATTCACTACATTCATACGGCTTTTTTCCAGTATGAACTCTCTGGTGTTGAATGAGGGCAGAGCTTTGGCTGAAGGACTTTCCACAATCACTACACTCATATGGTTTTTCTCCAGTGTGAATTCTCTGGTGGTTATTGAGTACATATTTGTAGCTAAACCACTTCCCACAATCACTACACTCATACGGCTTTTCCCTAGTATGAACTCTCTGGTGTTGAATGAGGCCAGAACTGTGGCGGAAGAACTTTCCACAATCACTACACTCATATGGCTTTTCCCCAGTGTGAATTCTCTGGTGTTGAATGAGTATATATTTGTAGCTAAAGCATTTTCCACAATCACTGCACTCATACGGCTTTTCTCCACTATGAATTTTCTGGTGTTGAACGAGTATATATTTGTAGCTAAAGCATTTCCCACAATCAGTACATTCATAAGGCTTTTCTCCAGTGTGAATTCTCTGATGTTGAATGAGGGCAGAGCTTTGGTTAAAGGACTTCCCACAATTATTACACTCATATGGCTTTTCACCAGTGTGAATTCTCTGGTGTTGAATGAGGTTAAATTTGTGGCGAATGCATTTCCCACAAACACTGCACTCGTTCAGCTTTTCACCAGTGTGGCTTCTCTGGTGTTCAATGAGCTTACAGCTTCGGCTGAAGAACTTCCCACAATCTCTACACTCATACGGCTTTTCACCAGTGTGAATTCTCTGATGTCGAATTAGGTTAAATTTGCGGCGAAAGCATTTTCCACAAACACTGCACTCATACTGCTTTTCTCCTGTGTGAATTCTGTAGTGTTGAATGAGGCTGGAGGTTTGTCTGAAGGGCATCCCACAATAACTACACTCATATGGCTTTTCTCCAGTGTGAACCCTTTTGTGCTGAATGAGAGCAGAACTTTCACTGAAGGACTTTCCACAATCACTACACTGATAGGGCTTTTTACCAGTATGAATTTTCTGGTGTTTACTGAGATTAAATTTGTAGCTAAAGCATTTCCCACAAACACTGCATTCATAAGGCTTTTCTCCAGTGTGGACTCTCTGATGTTGAATAAGGATATATTTGCAGCTGAAGCATTTCCCACAAACACTGCACTCATATGGCTTTTCTCCAGTGTGAACACTCTGATGTTGAATAAAGGAAAATCTGCGGTTAAAGCATCTCCCACAAACACTGCACTCATACCGCTTTTCTCCTGCATGAACTCTCCTATGTCGAATGAGGTAAAAGATTTGTCTAAAGGCTTTCCCACATTTGCTACACTCATAAAGCCAATCTCCCGAGCAGACACCCTGACACTGAAGGACATTGTGGTTATGGCTGGCAGCTTTTTCAGGTTCACTCCACTGGTGATGACTTTTTCCACATTGAAAGGCCTGCCAAGTCTCACCACAGTTGGGTGGCTCTTCACTGTTAGGAATGGCCTGATGCTGGAGAAGGTCTGAGATGGTTGGGAAGTTTTCCTCAACCTCTCTCCTGGTGAAAAGTGCCCCTGATACATAGCACCTGCACCTAGTCAAAAACCAGGCCCTGTCCATATCTCCTTTCCAGGGTTTCTCTCCACTGGCAGGCCTTGGCTGCTGGTGAAGGTTTGCACTGAAACAGAAACCTCTTACACATGCGCCACTGAAGAATGCTTTCTGCTCAAGGTACGCTGTTTGGAACTCAGTCAGGTACAAAATAGTTTTCAAGACTGAGACACAGCGCTCACAGGGATGGGTCTTCTGCAGTGCTGAAGTTGTTGTAGAAACCCTTACCTGTGACTCTCCTTCTATAGATACACTCTGCTCAGAAGGGGCCTCCTCATCTTCCATCTTATGGAAACACCCTGAAAGCAGAGAAATGCTGGGGAAATGGATGCTGACTTTGGTGGAAGGGCTAAGGCCCATTTCAAAAGTCTCGGACATAATATGTTGGTTTCGTGGGATTGTCTCAAAATAAGAGACCTGGGGGAAGGTTAAATAAGGGGCTATTGTGTAGTACTGGGCCTCTAAAATCACTAATTAGGGGCCCACTGATCACTCACACACAAAAAAAGGACAGGTTACATGCACCACATGGAAGAGAAGGCAGACCCAACTCATTCTTCTGCTAACTTTGTACAGCAGGGCTTGTGTGCTGGTGACAGAATGTGCAGAACGTTGACTACATCTTCCTCTGAGTAAGATGCAATAAATGAGCAGCTGGTGTTTGAGGACTACCTAAGGATGTATGCACACCTCACAACACATGCACAGGTCAATGTTTGAGAATACTGCAGGGGAGGCAGTGCAATAAAACAGTGACACACAGACCACACAAAAGTGAAGGTACTCAGGAGCCAGGAAGTCACATGTGAAATGACAAGTCAACAAAGTGTCAAGTATTGGAAATAAAAAGTAAAAATAAATTTTTACTTTTGGTTCTGTGCATATTTCCAAATGTGGAAATAAGTGGTCAGTGACACTTGAACCAAAACACTACTAGACACAGGGAATGTTGCTGGTATGATGTGAAAACAGTCCTTATCTCAGGCCCTAAGCCAGCTGCATCTCACCAGGACCAGCCTCCTTTAAGACCATCCTATATTGTCCACCCTGTGAAAAATACCAGTGTTCTTCCTGCACCTTCTATTGTGAAACTACTCAGAATCTGAATAATCTGAGTCTTAATGAAAGACAATAGTGGTGATCAGCAAGCACTGGTCCAGAGGAAGTCGACATACAATAGTATTCAGGGAAGATAATACTATAAAGAACAACTGAGGAGGATGTTACGAGAACACCCCATGGTTGATGTAAGTAATGACCATGACCTGGCACAGGCAGTCACAATGAACCATTAGCTAGAGGAAGCGGGGAAGAGCTTGGAAGACTCTGGAGAGTCACCAAGCAAGGGAGAGGGCAAGCAAGGTGGGATCCATTAAGCTCTCGGCAAGATTTCTGACTCGCAGACATTTCTAGCACTTTTTGAGACAACAGGTGACCGGGATGTGTGGTATCCATGGCCAAGTGCACTCCACACAGCTCAGAACTGGCAGTCACAGCACAGATGAAAAGAAAGTAGGGTAAATTAGCATAGCAAATGGTCTGGCTGTGAAAAAGACAAAATGACCTCTAAGAAAATAGACAGGGTGGCACATCACCTCAGGACACTAGGCAGATGCACAGGACTTACCCACAGATGCTACAAGTGCGAAGATTTCCAGCATCACATCATAGTACAGAAGTCTCTGAGCCTCATCAAGGAACCCCCACTCCTCCTGGGAGAAGGCAATGGCCACATCTGCAAACTTCATATCCTGTCAGAATGAGACCAGTTCATTCCCTCGTTAATGTCTGTCCAAGGATTCCAAGGTTAGTTATAGCCCTCACCCTCCACATCCACAGGGATTCTAATGAGACCTGGGTGAGATCATCTGCCTCCACTTCTCTAAGTATTCTCTATCCCTCATGATCAGCCAAACAGACACCCAACTTGACACACAGCTGCTCTACACCTGACTCCTTTCCCATCTGTCCCATATCATAAAAAGAAAAACAAAGACAAAAAACCCCCACAGTTCCCTGATTCAGCTTGCAGCCTCTCCTGCAAGCTTTGGTCTATTCTCGTATCTCTGCCTGGGAGACCTCCCCAATCTCATTTCACTTGTTGCCAAAAACAGGAGCCACTTCCTATAAACCTAAAGCTAAACTAAGGACCCTGGGCTTGGTGTCAGTTCAAGGTCCCCAGGCCCAACGGCTGGAAGAGTGGGCCCGCAGTCCCAGGACACCTCTATCTCACAGACCATGAGTGGGAGGCCCTGGAACACAAACCAGGACCCTAAGCGATTCTGCAGACGCAGGAATCTGTGGAGAGAAAGGTCTGATGGGAGCCTGGCCAGCACCGCCAGGACGCACGGGCTCAGGCCGCTAAGAGCCCCCGCCCGGCCCGGGGCCAGGGGTCCTCGAGGTGACAGCGCTGCCTCAAGGCCTCCGAGCTCAGTGCAGACTCTGCCACTCACGTCACCTTTTGCAGGATTTGCCTTCCGGTCCCCAACTGCTGTCACCTCTTCTGGCCTCTCTGTGCTCTGAGCAGTGTGATTGGAAATCGTTACAACCCGACGTCAGCCAAGGTCCTTCTTTCATTCACAACCCTCCACGGGCCCCGCGTCCGGACAACGAGAGTAAAACTCCTCACGCACAACGTCGCCTCAGCTTCTCCGTCGCCTTTAGACACAAAACAGGGCCCGGGTGTCCCCAGTTGTCCCGGTTCAGCCGCCCCTGCGCGTCGTTACCCGGCGGCCCCGCAGCCCGTCACCCTCGCCCACCCCGTTACACCGCGTCCCCCGCGAGCGCCTCGCGGTCCCGGAGGCCGGAGCCTGGGCTGCGGGACGTGACGGGCGCCCGGCACCCGGGCTGCGGGGCTCGCCCAGCGGGGTAAGGGGTGGGGCGGGAGGCCCGGGGGCGCGCACTCACCCCAGCGGGGCGCCTCAGCGCGGCTCTTGCCCGCGGACTCTGTGGGCGGGGCGGCGGCTGCGCGGCTGAGGCCCCGATCCGGCCAGTCGCTGGTCGTCAAGCTTCGGACGCGCCGCTGAGCAGCGAGGACCACACGTCTGGCGCCTCTTCAGTCGCCGCCTCAGGCTCTGGCGCTTTTGACTTGAAGAACAGACCAGACAGCTCAAAATGACCGCCGCCAAGAGGCCGAGGGAAACCCCGCCCCCCACTTGATGCGCACGCACGAAAAGGCCCCTCGCCTGCCATTCAGGGGGCTCCATCCGCCATCGGTGTTCGCATTGCCCTCTGGGTAATGTAGTTTCCTCAGCAGCACAGGGGGCGTTTGCTTTCCAGGCACTGACCTCGGCGAACACAGAGGCTGTGACTCCGCTGGTGGCGCTGGGGGACGACAACTTTAGGATTCAGGGACGGTTCCAGGTTTCTGGGGAGTGCGGTCTGATCGCTTGTTTGGAGACGTTCCTTCTGACTCCGTGTAACTCAGAATGCTCCCTGAGGCGAAAAGTATTATTGCAATTATTCCTTAATACTACGAATCTCAAGGGACAGGTATTTTAATTCAGACGTAAATGCATGCACTCATAGCTGGACTGTGTTAAACATTTTCTGTCAATTCAAATACATGGAGTCAGAATCATAAGTAGATTTTGTAACTCTGTTTAGTCTGAACCATGACTTGGAAGATAATGAGGGATGTAGGCTGCCCTCAAGGAGGGGTACAAGGAGTTATCTTTGCCTCTGGTTCCCACACAGAACATCTCTCCTGCCTGTATCCTCAGTGATGGCGTCTGTTGAGGAAAGCCTCAAAAGTCTCAATTCAGCTCCCATTCTGCAGAACTTAAACACAGCCTTATTCGAATTGTTAAGATCTTTAATAGCAGAAACTTACATACACGGGCAATGCAGCTTCTCCCAGTGGTGGCTGGTTGGGAAGAATTCACAATGCTCCCAGGACAGGATTCCTTTCTATAAGGGTTAACAGTAAAACCATATTGTGGGTAGTCATATAGACAACCAGAAAGAACAACACATTCCTAAGTTAACAGATCATATCAGGCAGTTATTGCACTGTAAACACTCATTAGCCTTACTCTTTGGGTGGCATTCTAGTTTTCTGGGTAGTCGGCCAAGCCTGACACTACAGAAAGTTAAAACAGAGTCCAGCATCTTATAGACGCCTTTGCTTCTGGAGCCCTATTGCATCTCTAAGTGGGTTTCCTTACTTCACAGAAAACACTGATTATCCATTAAGTGTTTCCAACTCAATATTCTAAGTTATATTCAATTCCTGTAAATACCTGGCATGTTTCTGAAACTGAGAGCAACTTATCAAATCTATTTGGGTATGGGATAGTGACTACAGTGCTCTCAAGCAAGGCACATGTGCAAACAGGGCATCTGAACACCATTATCTCATCTCCTTTTGATTAGAAGTGATTATCATTACTCTGGCGATTGCTGGGAATCTTGTGCATGAGGAATTCATGTGTCAGAAAAAAATGTTGTGAGATGCAATTTACAGAAAGATATTAATAATGATTATTAAAAGACAGTGGTGGAAATATCCCTGAGGAAATATCAGTGGACGGGGAAACGAGTTAAGACCTCAGATAATATTTATCAAGAGACACTAAATTCTGACTTAGTGACTGAGCCCAATCTTGGTATTGTGATTCTTTTTAATTGGTTTCATTTTAGCAAATTTGTAGTGTTTTCTCATTGAAGTTTTAAGTTACAATTTTATGACTAAACATGAAACAACTCCTTCTAGCCTAATAACTGTGTTCTTTAATGAAGATTCTGCTCAAATATGTTGCCTATTTTATGTGTTGCCGATTTGTCTGTTTCTTATTGATTTCTGTGATTTCTTTTATATAAAAGTTTCTTAGATACTCACAATTTTTTCTACAATTCTGTGCTGGCAATTTTAAATAATTTTAGGTGTGTATATGTGTAAATACTAAGTAATCTCAGTGTTTTTAGAGGTGTCTTTACTAATAGCAATTCCTCAATACTGTATTGTTTTGGTTAAAATTTTTATTAAAATTTCTCTATACAAATTGCTATGGAATTCCTTTCTCCTGATTGAACCCTAAGAGATAATAAATTGGTTCTGGTAATAGTCCTAGAAGATAAACCCATAAGAATGAAATTTGGACATTGGTTTGGCCATACTCTTGGGCTTGAATGAAGTGCTCAGCATCTAGCCCATCAGAAATCAGATGCTACTGACTCATGGCACACAATGATATCATAATTAATGTTACTTGGAACTGAGTTTGATAAAGTGGCAAGTATCGCACATCTTGGGACCAGGGAGGTGAACAATGAGCAAGCATTAAGGTAGTGAGAGTGATTACAAAGAGTGTGATTAGGAAAGAAAACTTTTTAGTTCATATTATTGCCTACGAAAAGAAAATGGTAAATTCAAATCTTAGTATAAGCAAGTTCCATGATAGTTCTAAAAGAAGCTCTTATTTATGTAGCTACAAGGTACACATTGCTGAAAAATCAAAACATGTATTTCATGATTACAATAAAAGTGGAATGTAGTACCACAATATTTCTCATGAAGAACTTAGGGCACTGATATATAAAGTGAAGTTCAGAATCTCGGAATGGGCGCATACAGTCAAATGAAGAAGAAAATAATCGGGAACTCTTAAATGACTGAGCCTCTCTTACCAGGTGTCTGGGGAGACTAGCCTTCCTCCGAATATCACCTGGGGTAGCCACTTGTAAAAAAATGCCAATTCACCCCGACTAGTGTGGCTCACTTTGTTGGGCGTTGTCCCACAAAACGAAAGGTCACTGGTTCGGCTCTCAGTTCAATTCCCAGTCAGAACACATGTCTAGGCTGTAGGTTCGGTCTTTGGCCAGGGCGGGTAGGAGAGGTGACCGATGGATGTTTCTCTCTCACATAGATGTTTCTCTCCTTCTTTCTCCCTCCCTTTCCCTCTCTCTAAAAATAAATAAATACTTTTTTAAAAATGTCAGTTCTTCTGAAGACTTACCACAACAACCCATAACTTGTACTAACTCTCTTCATGATCCAGTAAAATAATGAGCACATCAGAAAAATTGATATTTTGCCAGTATTTATTATCAGAAAAGAGGAGAGCAACTGTAGGTATGGGTTCTAAGGCTGTTTAACCAATAAGGGTAAAATGTACAAATAGACCAAATACCATATATGAATGGATCAAATTCATTCACATTGGGCATTACTAGAGAGTCTGGATTTACTGTGTTAGTTCATGCAGAGGGAGGAGGTGGCTCTAATAGCCTATGTGTTAAGTTGCTGTGGAGTCATTGGTGGACTTTTACTGAATGAGGCTGAGATGCCAGAGTTAGTCTTGCATGATGTACAAGACAGAGTTGTGGGGCTTAGGGACAGAAATATTGGCTGAATTTATCATGTGCGAGAAGTACGCCTACACATGTGTTAATCACATGTCTTATATGTATTTTACAATGTTGACATTCGGAGGCCCACAGATCTGAAAGAGACTGCCCTTCGCAGAGCTAGTTAATTCTAAATGATAGTAAACAACATGCCCAACCACCTGAATTTCTTTCATATGCAAACTAACCAACTGAAAGCCATACCACCATCTACGCCTCCTCTCTCCGACTTTCACACAAGCCAGTATGTCCCCTAAATTATCTCATAGTGAGATCCCCAAAATTTAGGGACCACGCCTATGCCCCAAAGCCTGCCAGAATTCTTCAAACTCAACAATCCCATATGCTGCGCTGACTCGCCTTTCTCAAGGAAACCGCAATAAAGTGAAAGGACAAAAAGGACCCTTGCGGGCCCTCTTTACCAGATCTCTCTTTCCTTGAATCTGTCAGGCATAGTTACCCGTTGTTTCTCTGAGTCTCTATTCTCAGGACTGGAGAGATTGTTAGAAGCAGATCCCACCCAGGTATTCTGAAACATATACAAACACGACATACCAGACTGGAGCACCTGGACCCTGAGCCCAAAGATAACAGCGAAACAAACTGAAGCTGCACAATCAGCCTGAAACCTCCTGATTTACAACTGATTACCGCTACTACCCAGCTACAGCTCCCCTCCCCCTGATCACCCAATAACAACTCCCAGCCCCTACCCTTCAGGGCTGGTGCATTTCTCTGCCCCAGCCCTTCCCCTCTTTTGGGAAAGCGAAAAATAAATAAATAAAACTTTGCGGTGTTGTCTTCTATTTGTGAATTCTTTCCCAGCCTGAGTCACCAGCCACCCTAAAAGAAAGGATTGTGTTCTCCTCACTCCTTTCTGCCTTCCAGGCAACACTGTTGCACTGCCACGTGGCCGTGTGTGGCACAGCGTGTCCCTGCTCTTGGGAACTGTACGTAATGAAAACTTCTTAGACACATTAAACTCTCCATGTCACCATGCAGTCACCTCTGTAAATTAAAACCCCGTGGGTATAATAGAGATCATTTCTATAGGGAGCAAGATGACTGTGTTGGACAGAAAAGCATGCCTTCGGGATTGCTCTTGGCTGCCTAACTGGATGCACTGAACAGCCTGCAACGCCAGGGAAATCGCAGCTGGCTGTTGGTACCGCTGCACTCTGGATACCATTTCTTCATCTGTGAACGTGCACGCCGCCCCTGGCCTCCAAATCAAATATAAGCGCTCCAAAGGATGCGCCTCTGCGGACCTGGGTGTCATTTGATTCTCTATCCCAACACGCCCAGAGGGCATGACTAAGATAACTGGATAATGTACAAGGGGAATGTTTTTGGGTGAGGAAGTCCTTCAGTAAGAATGTTTGGTGACTTGACCCAACAACACCCAAGTCAGTGTGGGTTAACCCATTTTCATCCAACTCTTGTAAGCAAAATCATACATTGGTTTGCCTTCACAGAGATGTCCCTGGTTTACTGTTACTAGAAAGAAACTGGGACTGGAGCAGTTCTGCCCAGGGTCGGCCTGTAGTGTAAAGGTTCTTGACTTTGTGCAGGCAAGATTTCAACAGGTGATTCTGAGAGTATATTTATTAAAGCTGAAGACAATGAAAGGAGCAAAAGCTTATGATAAAAGAAGCAACAGGAGAGAGACTAGGTGGGGCTACTATGGCTCTCTAGAGACCTTAAGGGAAGTAAGTGAGCCAAGGAAGGGCTGATAACAGCTTACTGGAGAGTCAGAGAAAACGGAGCATGATGAAGGATTCAGGGGGTCAGTCTGGGACAAGCTGCCACTGCCCATTGCTGTCCTGGTTGCGAGTCTTTTGGGGACCCTTAGAATTTAAAAGTCGCATGCCTCTGGAGGAAAAGGAAAAATATTAAGTTGCGGGTGTTCTCTGGGAAACCAGAGCGCACACTGGGACCTTCGTTTTGAGGGTTTTAATGGTTGGGCATTTGGGGGAATAATTAAAAAGATATTCATCAGCTTTATGCTGATGTGCCAAAATGGGATTTATTCCCTTAACTTAATCTGTCCTTAGGTGTGGTTGGCAGGAGTGCTACTAATTGTCGAATGACTAATTATCATTTATTATTAGTAGAATTTTATTTATTTTTTTGGTAAACCACTTATTCTTAAGTGTCCTTGGTTGTAGAAGATAGGGTTTTGTGACTTACTAGACGCTGTAATCTGCTTGGCCACTCATTACCTGTCTCTAGCCCTATTCCGCCTGTCCTGGCTTGCTGGG
Source organism: Mormoops blainvillei (assembly GCA_004026545.1). Lineage (NCBI taxonomy): Eukaryota > Metazoa > Chordata > Mammalia > Chiroptera > Mormoopidae > Mormoops > Mormoops blainvillei. The sequence continues at coordinate 13,904 of PVJD01013864.1, read as the reverse complement.
CTGCCTCGCCTTCGTGTTCAGGGACATTATTTAGGCAGTCAGAAATTGATCGCAGTGAGGGTATTTACACCAGAGAAATGCACAAATATTACAAACCTAGACTTGACCTAATGTATTAGTGAATGTATAGAGTTAAAGAAATTGGTAGAGTATATGGGGTTTTCGGGGTTTTTTTGAGAATGTACTTCTTTTCCATTATCATTTATGCCTGTTTTACCCCAGTAGAGAATATGTTAACAATGCAGATTAAATTTACAAGTATATGGTAATAGTAGGCTTTAAATTGTGCGTAAAAAGTTGAGGGAAAAATTCTCTATCTAGTATTCAAACATAATTGTTCCACATGGCAAAGAAGTCACTCGGGTCATTGAGGAATGAGTAAAATTCTAACATATGTCTTTGTTGCTGCACTGTCTTTCTATTGGTTAAAATAATAAATTCATAAAAAGAAAATAAGCAAAAGATTCTGAACATTTTTCCAAAGGAAATAAAGAGATGGCAACTAAATGTAGGAAAAAATGGTCACCATTATGAATTCTTAGAAAAATGGAATTAAAGCCAAAGTGAGTTACCGCTACAATGATTTACAGGGCTAATATTTACAAAGATTAATCATAGCAAGTGCGGGCAGGGTTGCAGAAGAATTTTCATATGCTGTGGGTGGGTGGAAAAACAATGGGAACAATCATTTTAGATCACAGTTCTGACCTCTACAAATGCAAAACATTCTCCAACACTGTAACCGTTTGAGAAATAAAACATATGTCAATATGAAGAACTGAAAGCAAATATTTATAGCAGCTTTATTTGTAATACTCCAAACCTGGAAATGACCATAGGCAGATCAATGGATAAACAAAGCGGTTATCCATAGGACGGAATAATACATAGCAATAAGAATAAACTATTCACATAAGCATTATTATTCAATCTCCAAATAACTGCAGTATGAAAGAAACCAGTATTTTTTAACGTGTATACACCTTATAATACCTATTAAATTATAGAAAATATGAACTAATCTATGGTAAAGAAAGATAAATCAATGATTGATGCAGGGCTAGGGGAGACAGAGAAAAGATTATAAAAAAGCAGGAAGTAGCCCTGGCTGCTGTGCCTCAGTGGACTGAATGCTGATCTGTGAACCGAAAGGCCACTGGTTTGATTCCAGCTCAGGGCACACACCGGGGTTGTAGGACAGGTCCCCAGTTGGGGCCGTGTGAGAGGTAATCTCACACATTTACGTTTCTCTCCCTTTCTCCCTCCCTTCCCCTCTCTCTAAAAGTAAATAAATAAAATCTTAAGAAAAAAAAGCAGGAGGTAAATAGAGGTGGAACAAATGAAGGTTCACAGTTGTTTATATGGAAAACAACACAAAAATCAATAAATGATAATACAAGACTAAAATTTGTGTTTTGTAGACTAACAGCTGTAAACCTAAATTTTCTCCACCCTGTATATGGGTGACAGATAAGTTCATTTCAGTATGACAGTGTCATAGCTTCATGTGTATGTCAGAGCTCACCAAACATTCCACATCAGATAAGTGCACTTTGTCATGTTAATTATAAATAAACCTGAATAAAGCTTCAAAAAGTGGTCCCTAATAAAGACCTAGACATCTCTGTTTTGTAGAAGATCAGGTTGGCCACACTATATGGATTTTACCATCTTTCTCCTCATGTCCTAGGAGAGGCAGCCTTGCCTCAGCAGCAGCAAATACTGGCAAACAGCGAAGACTGTTGGTGTCGAATCAACAGCAATGCTGACCGTGTCACAATAGATACATCCTGTGAGTGACTACAAGGTCCTCCTCCTCTCTAGCTTTGCTTTCTTTCCTGTAGAGCAAAAGCCTTGAGTTGAACACCACAGAGAGGCCAGAAGAATCCACAAAGGCATGAGATTATTTTCTCTGCCAGTGACTTCAGCGACAGGAAACAGTTATGGGGGCCCAGGAAGGGCTGTACACAGATCACACAAGCCGTACTCCCTGGAACATTTGTGGATGAACATTCAGAAGTAGCTCCTTCCATCTAATTTACTGCAGTCTCTTCCACTCACTATTAAAACAATGTTTCTGCCCCAATTGTGGTTCCACGTAACCCTCAGGGTCTTACTATAAATGACACCAGCCTATAAAATCTTGTACATTATGGCATGTGGGTCCTTTGCACAACCCCTGGAGGATATCCCCTCAATACAGCTGGGAATTATATAATGTAAAAGTAAAAAAGAGAATAATATTCATGTTGCTCAAAGAAACACAACAAAGGCCTCATCTCCAGGGTGACCTTTGACCACCCCAATAATCAGGGAACAAGGCTGCAAATTAAGACCACAAAGCCATGCAGTATTTCTTTCAAGGTCTTGGGTGCCAATGCAAAATAAACCAATATTGGACAAAGAGCAATTTTCTTCCATCATTCTGTCCCTTCCGAAACATAGAAAGTTTGCGATCCCCACAAAATCTGTTCACCTCTACATGCTGACAGATCACAATTCTGCTTTCAAATCATCCCATGCACTAAACAGATACACCAAAATTAAAGGTACAATAGCAAAAAGACCACTGGAATAAGATCCTACACCAGAGAAGTATACAGCAAGCAGTTTCTAGGTTGGTGAAAGAGAACCTGTAGAAATGTATCACAGCATAATATGAGAACGACAATGTGGTGAAACAGGTAGTCCTTAGCTGAGCATGGGTGTTCTGAGACAAAACAGAGTCAGGTTATTCCCCAGTCTGAGAACAAGGAATGAGGATCCTGCCAAGAGCTCAGAGAACTGGTAACTTTTTCAAGAAAAAGGGACAATAGAGGCCAGCTTCCCTGAGCACACTGTGTTTGCGACTAACGCACACTGTGCAGTTGGGACAGGTGGTGGTGAAATGACTTCAGCCACGAAAACTGACGTCAATCTGGTAATGCCCCTGGGCAGGTTAGAAAGTGGAATGCAGTTTCTTTACAAGCTGTGCTTGCACCTGAAGTTTATGAGGAATCAAGCACAGTATATGTTCTGTTAAAAGGATTTTAAATTCAGGTAAAAGCATATCAAAGGAGGATCCTTCCTCCTGTGTTGATACATGGAATGAGAAAATTCACAGCACATGTAATGTTTTTCTCCAATGTGAACTCTCTGGTGTTTATGGCTAAAAGATTTCCTACATTTGCTACACTCATAAGGTTTTTTCCCAGAATAAGCTTGATGGTGTTGTGTAACATGGAAGCATCATCTAAAAGATTTCCCACATTGACAACTCATATCATTTTGCTCTAGTATGAATTCTCTGGTAATTAATGAGGTTAGATTTGTAGCTACAGCATTCCCCACAATCACTGTACTCATAAGGCTTTCCTATAGCGTGAATTCTCTGGTGTTGAATGAGGATGAATTTTTAGCTAAAGTATTTACCATAATCACTACAGTCATATGGGCTTTTCTGCATTGTGAAGTCTCTGATGTTTAATGAGGTTAAATTTGCGGCTAAAAGATTTCGCACAAACACTGCACTCGTAGGGCTTTTCTCCAGTGTGGACTCTCTGATGTTCGATGAGCTTAGAGTTCTGTCTGAAGGATTTCCCACAATCTCTACACTCATACGGTTTTTCTCCAGTGTGAATTCTCTGATGTTGAATGAGGTTAAATTTGCGGCAAAACCATTTTGCACAAACACTGCACTCGTATCGCTTTTCTCCAGTGTGTACTCTCTGGTGTTCAATGAGGGCAGAGCTTTGTCTGAAGGACTTCCCACAATCACTACATTCATATGGCTTTTCTCCAGTATGAATTCTCTGGTGATTAATGAGGATATATTTATACCTAAAGCATTTCCCACAAACACTGCATGCATTTGGCTTTTCTCCAGTGTGACCTCTCTGGTGTTGAATGAGATTAGAGCTTTGACTGAAGGACTTCCCACAATCTCTACACTCATATGGCTTTTCTCCAGTGTGAACACTCTGATGTCGAATGAGGAAAAATTTGCGGTTAAAGCATTTCCCACAAACACTGCACGCATACGGCTTTTCTACCTGCTGAGCTCTCCCACACTGAATGATGTTAAAGAGCTTTCTACAGGCTTTCCCACATTTGCTACACTCATGAAGCCCTTCTCCAGAGCAGACACCCTGTCGTTGAACAAGTTTGTGGTTGTGGCTAGGAGTTTTTTCACATTCACCCCACTGGTGATGACTTTTTCCACCGAGAAAGGCCTGCCCGCCACTGTGGGGCTCCTCACTGTTAGGAATGGCCTGGTGCTGGAGAAGGCCTGAAACAGGTGGGAAGTCCTTTCCAACCACCCTACTGGTGAGGGATACCTCTGAAACATGGCACCTGCAACTGGTCACAAACGAGGCCCTGTCCGTGCCTCCTTTCCAGAACTTCTCTCCACTGGCAGGCCTCTGTTGCTGGTGAAGGTTTGCACTGAAACAGAAGCCTCTCACACACGCGTCACTGAAGGATGCTTCCTGCTCAAGGTATGTTGCTTGGAACTCAGTCAGATGCAAAATAGTTTTCAAGACTGAGACACACTGCTCACAGGGATGGGTCTTCTGGGCTGCAGGAGCTGTCCTAGAAGCCCCGACCTGTGACTCTCCTTCTATAGATACACTCTGCTCAGAAGGGGCCTCCTCATCTTCCTTTTTATGCCAACAACCTGAAAGCAGAGAAATGCTGAGGAAATGGATGTCAATATTGATGGGAGAGGAAAGTCCAATTACAAAGATGTCGTACATAATACACTGGTTTCATGCGATGGTCTGAGAGTAAGGGACCCAGAGGCAGGCTGAAATAGGTGCTGCTGTGCAGTGCTAAACCTCTAAGATGACAAAATAGGGGAGACCCCACCAGAAAAAGGACACAAACGTGGCAGGCACTACACGGAAGAGAAGAAGTATCTCCAACTCATCTTCTGCGAACAGTGTTCGGCAGGGCTTACGTGCTGGTGACGTGGGCACGCTGAGCAGGAGGCTGGTTTAGTTTGTTTCTCAGTAAAATTAAATGAATGTGAGGCTGGTGTCTGAGGACTACGTAAGGACATGTGAACACCTCATAACACATGCACAGGTCAATGTTGGAGATTTCTGCAGAGGGAGCTGTGCAGAGAAACAGGTGACACATCAAGGCCAGGGACGTGAAGATAGCCAGGAGCTGGGGAGTCACAGATGAAATGACAAGTCAGCAAAGTGTTATGGATGAGAAAGAAAAGAAAAAATCAAGTATGGCCCATGGTGTTTGCACCAAAACACTATTGGACACGAGGCAGATTCCTGGTATGATCTGAACGGAGCTCGTATCTCATGTCCTCTCCACAGCGGACGCTCGGTAGGGCCAGGCCTCCTCTGAAGCCATTTTCCCACGTCCACCCTGTGAAAGAACCAGGGTTCTCCCTTTATACTCGAATGTACTCAGAATGTGAACGATTCGAGTTTTAACGAAAGACAACTGCGGTGAGCAGCCAGCACTAACCCAGAGCAACTCGGCATATAACACTATTCAGGGAAGGCAGTGTTACAAAGAACAGCCCACGGCTCATGTAAGTAATGCCTGTGGCCTGGCACAGGCGGTCACGGTGAACTGTTAGCTACAGGAAGGGGCGCAGAAGTGGGGGTCCTGGATCTGGACATAGTCGCCCTACCAGGGCAAAGGCAAGCAAGGCGGGATCCATCAAGCCGTCAGCAAGACGCCTGACTCCCAGACACTTCCCCGCACTTTTATGCAACACGTGTTAGAGCTGCTCAGGGAGTTCATGGCTCAGGACGCTCCACAGAGCTCGGCACCCGCAGCCACAGCGCAGCTGACGACAGGGTGGTGGGAGTCAGCACAGCCCACGGTCTGGCTGTGGGAGAGACAATGCTGCCTCTGGAGAAAACAGGGAAGGCCGGACGTCACCGCAGGACACAAGGAGAGATGTGAAGGTCTTACCCACAGACGCTACAAGGGCAAAGACTTCCAGCGTCACATCGCAGTGCAGGAGTCTCTGAGCCTCATCAAGGAGCCCCCACTCCTCCGGGGAGAAGGCAATGGCCACGTCCGCAAAGTTCATATCCTGTCAGGATGGGGACAGTTCATCCCATGATCAGCTTTCTCTCCTAGGATTCCAAGTCTGTCCTTCCCCCACCCTCCACATTTTTCTGCTCACTCAAGTTCCCACATCAGAGCAGATACCAGGCCTTGGTGTCATCATTGTCACTCTCTCCTTATATCCCCATTGATACTGTGACTTCCCACAATAACAGGCAGATGGGCAGATAGACAATACCCGAACTCCCAGTCTGGCATATAGGCCGCGCTGCCTCTTGTCAGTACAGTGGGTGTCACAATCATAGCTTAGGAAGAGAAGTTGGCCATAGAGATGGTGTGAATGATTTGACACTGGTCATGTCGGGCAATACCACTGTGGTCTCCCGGATTGTCCCTCTAAGACACGAAAAACATGGCATCCCGTTCAACCCATAACCCCCATTACAGGGGCCCGAGGCCTTCAGTTTACGCTACTTTCTGCATGCAATTTTTTAAATCACCCCTTTCTCACACAGCTACCTTCTCAGAGGGACAACTTAAAATGTACCGCGGTCTTACCATGTCAGAGACTGTTCTCTGATCAGCTCCTTTCCCAGGATTCTAATTTCACCACCTCCATAATCTATCACCTGCTCATTCTTCTCCCTTTCCCACGCCAGTAGAGGTTTTCGAGTCAGGCGACACTGATGGTCGCCCTCTCATCGAGGTCCCGTCAATCACTGTATCAGCCCTCAACAACAGGCATGTGGGCAGACAAATGGAATCTAATCTCTGGACCTCACATGTAGATCCACACACACCCTCTTCCAGGCAATTCCCATGGGGCTCCCCATATCATCTCTTCCAGAATCCACCAGACATGGGCTGACCCTTCATTCACTCTTACGGCAAGGCCAGGGCCCTGAGGCCATAAATTCACACTCTCTCTCAAAGTGTACCTCAATCTTCCTACCACACCTCTCTCTCTCACACCTGCACTCCCATAGCCCTGGCCTCCGCCTGTCCTGCAGCACAGTCACCGCCGTGGCCTCTCTACTTGGTACTCGGCATATGCGGTCCAGAAAAGACATGGTAAATTCAAACAGCACCAAGTACCACCCAGACTCTGATGGTCCCCACTGACAGGGGCTGCCATTGAGTCCCGCTGTGAAGGCCTCCCTCCCTGACGGCTCCTTGCTTCAACCTCACCAGCGGAGAAACATCATATCTCAGGTATGCACAGCCCTCCTCCGCTGGGGTTGCACCTGATATCCTGACAGCTGCCCCACCCTTCCCCTGTCCACCTCCCACTCACTGAAGGCCCAGCCCCAGGGTCCCTTCAACCCGTGCCAAGTGAGTCTCACAAATGATCACTTATGCCCCTAAGCTGATCCACCAGCCTGACTGGGACACCCCAAGCCACACCAAGGGTCACAACAAATTCCTGGTGAGTCTTCAGAGCAGTGAATATGCACCAGCTCCAGTCCCCTCTTGTGTGAATTACTTTGAGGCCTTTAGCCCGTCTCACCGCCACGCATCCCTTAAAATCCTTGACCACATGCCACACCAGGCTCTCTCCCTGACCTCCTACATGACAGCTACTGTCCCCAGGCTGTGTTGTGATGCCCACTTTGCACAACCAAGGTCCCCAGCAGGAAACCCAGTTGTCACTCCCATCTTCTTCTTACTGGGCCATTACTACCAGTATCATCCTCACCATGATTGGACATTTCACACTGACCTACAGCTCCTCCCTGGGCCAAACACTCTCCATTACCTTTTCGAGAAGTCTCCATACTGAACTCCTCAGAGTTCCAGAGTTTCAGAGCTGCTCTCTGAAACAACTCATACCATTAACAGGTCAACGTAAAAACTGATGTCCCTAGTGAAAATTACACGTACTACTGTGGATTTCCCAATTTCAGTTGATGGTGGGACCAAAACTTCTCAACTTGTCATCATCCCTGACACTTCTTTCTCCCTGTCCCTTCTACCCACTCTCTCTCTCTACCTCCTAGTTTGAAAATTCATGTGGTGACCTGGCCCAGTTGCTCAGTACGTTGGAGTGTCCTCCCAATATTCCAAGGTTGCAGGTTCAATCCCTTGTCAGGGCACATATAAGAATCAAACAATGAATACATCAATAATTTGAATTACAAATCAATGTCGGTCTCCCTCTATGTTGTCTGTGTCCATCTATCACTTTATCTCTAAAATGAATTTTCTTTTTTTTAAAGAAAGAAAATCCAGGCAGCCACAGCTAAAACACCCAGCCAGAATCCAAGTGCTTCTCCCACCTCCACAGCCCCCTTCCTGGTCCTTCACACTCACCCACATTATGCAAGCAGCCTCCTGCCTGGTCCTCCTACCACCTCCTCACAACCACACTCTTCTCCACGCTGCAGCCACAGCGAGCCTACTGAGACCTGGGTCAGATCACCTGCGCCCACTGCTTCACACCTCCCACTGCTCCCATCGCCTGCAGAACAGACGGCCAACTTGTCACAAAGCGGCTCTAGACCCAACTCCTGTCCCATTGCTCCCAGTTCCTATAAGAAAGATAGGATGCCTTCAGGTGCTGTACCAGCTCAGCCTCCCTCCAAGCCTCTGAACATTCTGCTGTTTTTGCCTGGGAGGGCCCCCCGCATCTCATTCCACCGGTTGCCAAACACAGGAACCATCATATACATCTGGCACCACAGTCCCGGGACGCCTCTATCTTACAGATCATACCAGTGGGGGTCCCTGAAATTAGCTCCACAATCCAGGGCCCTAGCGATTCTGCAGGCGCAGGCACCTGTGGAAAGAGAACCGTCTCCGGGGCGCCTGGCCACCACCGCCAGGACGCACAGGCCCGGCCCGGGGCCAGGGGCCCTCGAGGTGACTGCGCTACTCAGAGCCTCCGTGCTCAGTGCAGACGCTGCCAGTCGCGTCACCTTTTACAGCATTCACCTTCCGGTCCCCAACTGCTGTCACCTCTTCTGGCCTCTCCGTCCTCTGAGCAGTGATGGGAAATCGTTGCAACCCGACCTCAGCCAACGTCCCTCCTTTGTTCACAACCCTCCACGGGCTCCGCGTCCGGACAACGAGAGTAAAACTCCTCACGCATAACGTCGCCTCAGCTTCTCCGTCGCCTTCGGACTCGAAACAGGGCCCGGGTGTCCCCGATCCTCCCGGTTCAGCCGCCCCTGCGCGTCGCTACACGGTGGCCCCGCAGCCCGTCACCCTCGCCCACCCTGTCACACCGTGTGTCCCTCCCCCGCGAGCGCCTCACGGTCCCGGACGCCGCGGCCTGGGCTGCAGGACGTGACGGGCGCCCGGCACCCGGGCTGCGCGGCTCGGTGCGCTGCGGGCGGAGGCCCGGGGGCGCGCACTCACCTCCGCCGGCCGCCGCGAGCGGACTCCGTGGGCTGAGCGGCGCTGCGAGGCGCGGCGGCCCCGATCCGGCCCGTGGCGGGTCAAGGCTCAGACGCGTCTCTGCGCAGCGGGGGCCGCTCTGCTGGCGCCTCCTCAGTGGCGACCCGGCCTCGGAAGCCCCCGAGCCGGTGAACCCAGCAGAGAGGCCAAAACGACCGCCAAGAGGCGGACGCGGGTGTCACGCACTGACCCCGGGCTCAGCGCGGCTACTCACGGTCTCAACCTGGCCATCGTTGGGCGCGTTGCGCTCTGGGTAATGTAGTTTCCTCCGCCGCTCGGGGCGTTCGCGTCCCAGTCACGCACTTTGGGGATTAAATGAGTTGAGGCAGCAGCCCTGGCCCGTCGTTTCGGTGGTTAAGGCGTCCTCTCCGATATGACACCGTGGCCGATTCAGGGACATAGGAGATTCGGCCAATGAATGCAGAGATAAGTGGAACAAGACATTGATAATTCTGTCTTTCTCTAAAATAAATAAAAAAATTTTTTAAAGTGTTGCGGCAGCACCAATGGTCCTGGGAATTAAGAACTTTAGGTTTCGGGGGCACTTGGCAGGTTTCTGGGGAGTGTTGTCTTCAAGAGATCCCTTACTTGTTTGGAGACATTAGTTCAGACTCAAGGAAGCTCAAGTGCTCCCTGAGGCGAAAAATATTATTTCAATTATTCCCAAAGACTAGATTTATAGTTTCTAGTCTTAAGTTTCATTTTCCAAGGTCTACGATGCATGTCCTGTTTCATGTTGCCACCATTCCTTGACCAGTGAACGTTTCTTCATCTGTGCCTGCTTTTTCTGATTTTCCACAGAACTGATCACTAATAAACTATGTAATAACTTGGTTTTCTGTAATGCTCTCTCTCCACTAGAAGGTAGGCTCTGTGTTTTATACAATGAAGGTCCAGTGTGGCTACTAAAGTGCCCAACAGTTGTAAGATCCTCAATAATTTTCGGAATAAGACTTGCTGAACGACATCACATAATCCTGCTCATTTGAACCACCCAGCTATTCTATCTCATCTCCTACTATCTCTCTCTTTCCATCTCATGTGCTGCTATACTTTCTATTCCAGTAAACTGGAAATGAATCACATTGAGATAAACTTTCAGATAACTAATAATCCTGGACAACGGGGAGCTGTTTCATTCTTTCCCTTATTACATCCCAGCATTTTCTGGCCTGCTCTGTGTTCCTTGAGATTAAAAAAAACAAACAAAAAAACCATCAAACCAAAAAACGTTTTCACAGGTAAGTTGTTCCCTAGCTACCTGCAGTTTTCAATACAAAACTTTATAATTCAATATTTCTTTCAGTAATTTAGTAATTTGTACAATCTGCCAAATGTTCTTCAACTATCATCTCAACACCCCATATCCCATGCAGGTGTTGCCACTAAAATTAAAGGTGACATGATAATTTTATACCAAGGAGATGACATCATGGTGTCCCAAACCTTTATCTCAGGTTCAGATGTCCCTTTCCACACCCGCACAGGTGTTGCCCTGGCACCCGCTGTCCTGACTGCAAATATCATTTAGTCAGTTTCTATTTTGTAGATGGGTGTCAGATTCATTGACCTATGTCACTGAAATTAGTAGAAAAGGCAAACAGAAATCTGTCTCTTCCATTTTCTGGGATCGGAACACAAATACATCTTGTATATAATGAGAAACGATGCTTTCCGAGAACACTAGATACATCCCATCCACTTGCCCAATTGCTTTAGGGCTACATGACACCTCTCCTCTCCTCACAGTTACAGTTTCTGTGAAATCTTCTCATTTTCTCCCACTCTAAAGACTTCACTCTGCAGACACATGCCCAGCAAAGAGATGCAATTATGTGCTGCTGCTCCTGAGTTGCCTGGGGCCTCAGCACAGGGGCTGACGTGCATGTTTGATTTTGGCGTACTTAATTTTTTAAAAGTCATTTCATTATTTTTTGAAATTTTTCTGTTTATTGATTTGTTTTGGGAGAGAGAGGAAGATGAATTTGTTGTTTTACTTATTTATGCATTCATTGCTTGCTTCTTATGTGTGCCCTGACCAGGGACTGACCTGCAAACTTCGTGTATCAGGATGATGCTGTAGTGAACTGAGCTACCCAGCTATGGCCATAAAATTGATTTTAGAGATAGAGAGGGAAAGAGAGAGGAAGAGAGATAGAAACATTTGTTGTTCCACTCATTTATGCATTTATTGATTCTTGTATGTGCCATGACTTGGGATTGAACCACAACCTTGGGTATCTGGACAGTGCTCTAAACAACTGTACTACCCAGCTATGGCTGGTTTGGGGGTGTTTAGTTGTAAGCTTCTGGTGTTGTTCTCTGTGAAGATCCAGCTCTAAAATTTCTGTCATCAGAAGTGTTAGCGTTTACCTCCTGTTTAGAGACCTAAGGGCCTAATCATTTCCTCATTTAAGGAAATGAAATGCTCATTTAAAGAACATAAAGCCTAATACTGGTGGGGTTTAGGAGAAAAAAGGAAATAGTCAAGGCTTCAGCTCACCTCACAGTCCAGGACACTGGGGCCTGGGCTGCAGGATGTGATGGGCACCTGACACCTGGGTTGCAGGGCTCAGTGGGGTGAGGGGAGAGGACCCAGGGGCTGAGCCCTCACCTCAGCCGGGTGCCTCAGCGTGCCAGGCCACTGTGACCAGGCTCTATGGGTGGAGCGCAGGAGGCCCTATCCTGCCGGCCATTGAGGGTTGACAATCATCAATCAACCTCTAGACAGCGGGGATGACCTCCAGAGACTCGTCGCAACACCCTTCTCTGGAGTCTCAATCTCTCTGTCATTCGCTCTCTCTTGTATCAATAAATAAATACATTTTTGAAAAATGTGTTGCGTCACTGAGAATGACACTTGGAAATAACAACTTAGGGTTTCCGGGGCTCTTGGCAGGTTCCTGGCGGAGTTATCTGCAACACGACCCTTACTTGTTTGGAGAGATTATTTCACATTCTGTGAATCTCAGAATGCTCCCTCAGGTGAAAAGTATTATTTCAATTATTCCTAAGGACTACAAATTCAAATCGACATATATTTTCATTCAGACATAAAATGCATCCACTCTTAGCCAGGATGTGTTAACTCTTGTCTGCCAATTTTAATGCATGGAGTAGAAGCCATAGTGGATTTTGTAACTCTCTGTACCTTCAGTCTGGGCCATAATTTGGAAGAAAAAGAGGGATTTAAGTTGCCCTCAAGGAGAAGGACTAGGAGTTATTACTGTCGCTCATTATCGCTCCTGCCTGTATCCTCAGTGACAGTGTCCAATCTACACAACATTATTTATCCATTTAGTATTTCCTACCAAATATTCTAAATTATATTCAATTCCTTGAAGATCTATCATATTTCTCAAACTGAGAGCAACTTCTCAAATTCTGTTTGGGTGCGGGATAGTGACTACAGTGCTCTCAGGCAGAGCTCATGTGAAATATATAGATGCTGTATTGTAGAATTGTACAGCTGAAACCTATATAATTTTATTAACCAAAGTCACCCCAATAAATTCAATAAGAAAATAAATAACTTTTAAAAATACAAAAAGCCCTGGCTGGTGTGGCTCAGTTGGTTGGGCATCATCCTGCAAAACTAAAGGTCACCCGTTCAGTTCCCAGTCAGGGCACATGCCTGGGTTGTGGGCCTGTCCCCCAGTCAGGGAGCATGCAAGGGGCGGCCAATTGATATTCTTTCTCACATCGATGTTTCTCTTCCTCTTTTTCTTCGTCCCTTCCCCTCTCTCTGGAATCAATAAAAGAAAAAAAAATTAATGTAAAAAAAAAGAGCGTTCATAATGCAAAATACTCGGATACAGCCCCAGGAGGGCAGCTTCCCCACACCGTGGAGCCTTATCTGCAACCTGACCGCCCTCCCTCCTGTGACCGCGGAGAGGGACACAGGAATGTCACGATTTGCCCTGCAGACTGCCCTCTTCCGTGACCTAAGCCGTCCCTATAGGGCACAGCTCAGTTTCTCAGGGGGATCGAGCCCCACTTCCTAGTGGACACCAGCTCACAAATAGATTCCGAATAACCAGCACACGTGCTTTTGCCTCCGCGATGCACGGAATCCTTTCTTTTTCTCCAAACCGCGTATCGAAACTGGTTGGGCAAATACGCTCCTTCATCCCCCATACCCGCCATCTTTGGAACAAATGAAAGGAAAACATTGGACTTTTATGGTATCTGTTCATAAAATAGCATTCTGCAATTTCCAGTCACCAGTCATATTCACACTCCATTTAGCTATTGATATTTCCAGTGGATTAAAGAAATGATTATATCATTTGAATATATCGGTTCCTTCTCATGGGCTGAGGCCTATTCCCATGTTCCCACCTCCCGTCCCCACGGATCTAGGTGCCTGTGGCTGCACGAAAATACAGGGAGTGGAGAGAGGGCGGGGTAGCAGGTAGGTTTGTGTCCTGGCGTTGGAGCTCATTGTCTTCTCACACGGGACACATTCCTGGATTTTAAAAAGTAAA
>PVJD01013863.1:0-31920 GCA_004026545.1 Mormoops blainvillei | reverse complement strand
CTATTTTCGTATTTTGGTATTAAATTGTTTATTTTTGATAAAAGGTAGAAAGGATCATTTCTCTCTGTTCACAGTAATTACAGATAGCCAGCTGTTTTAGGATGGCGGGGAGGCTTACTGACTGAAAGGCGTTCCCTTTCTACATGTAAACCTAAAAGTAATCCACCCTGCCTGGTGTGGCTCACTTGGTTGGAGCATCATCTCATAAACTGAAAGGTTGCAGGTTCGATTCCCAGTCAGGGCACACCTCTAGGTTGTGGGCTTGGTCCCCAGGCAGGGTGTGTACAGGAATTACAGGCTTCCCTTGTCTGTCACCATCAACCTCAGTCCCACTCAGTTGGGTCACAGACCACCAATTCCACTCCCCGCTGCAGGGTTGGTACTGGGGTGAGGCACTGGCATCCTGGCTGGGGCCCCTCTGTGTTGCTAGGGCTGCAGTGAGACGTGTTCTCTGTTGGGAATAGTGCTCCTTCCTGGACAGCAGTGCCCAGCATCCTGGTACCCTCCCCTCTCCCTGTAGGCCCTGCTTCTCCCCCACCCCACCTCAGCTCTCACAGCAGACTCTGAGCCCACTGTCCCGGGGACATCATGTGGGCCATTCTCTCTGTTTGCTCTGCTCCTGATGCCTGCCTGGTGCTGTCCATGACCGCGAAGTTCCCTGAGGGCTGTGTGTGCCTGTGTGTGATGGGCGCCTGCACACATGTGAATTCTCAAGGTAAGGGAATTTGAGAGTCATTGAACAAATTTATTTTAAATACAAGGATTTTTGGTGAAACCTTTTACATCTAATTTTTTAACAAAGATTCACGTTGTAGAGGAATCACTCTAACTTTCTGCCTTCCCAACTTTAGGTGACACCCACTCCTTTGCCTGCACCAAGGACCAAGACTGCAACCTAGGTGTGTGCCCTGACTGGGAATCGAACCTGCAACGTTTCAGTTTATGGGATGCAGCTCTTCCCACTAGAGGGCAGCACATGCCCACCCCAGCCCCATTGATCTCAGGCTTGGCTGTGAGAACCTGGAGACCAGGGAGCTCCGTATCAAAAGGAACAATTCCCTCAATTGTAACATTTACAGATTCCACTGGTAGGGCAGACGTTGCCATGTTGCCATATTATGAGCTACATGAGATTTACAATTTTTTTCTTTATCTTAATCTATAAAATGAAAGCAATATATCCAAGTAATTATGTAATTAGTTACATAATTCACATCGTCTCCTCCAATGCAGGCTGGACACCAGGACACTCTCTCGTGCAGCAGCAGGTGCTCATCTGCTGTTTGCTGTACCTGAGACACAAAAGCTCCCCTTTCTTAACTGCACCAGCTCCAATGTTCCCTCCTTCATCCCTTAGGTCAACTCCTTACTCACATGTCTAAGACCCACCCTGAGCTTCCTTAAATCTCTCTCCTGCATGGTCTACTTAGCTTTCCTTTAATCCACACGGTACCTAATACTCAGAATCCAAATGTTTGTAATTTCTAATCCTGACTCTGAGCAGACCCCATCCCTTTTTGCTCCCCTTCCGTATAACCACAATCCACCTCTCACCAATTCTTCAAGATTTCAGACAAATACTTCCAAAATCACAAGAAGCATTAAAAAAAAAAAGAAAACACCAACAACACAGAATCAGCAAAAAAATATGTTTCCCATTTTTCAAGTTCTGATTGTGGACTTTCTAAAGATAGGCACGTGGACTTTGTAAACACAACAGAGTAATCAGAGTATGAGGACGCTGATATCTGACCTTGCAGCACAGAACAGGGTCTTGCAGTGCAGGCCTCTGGGGGCTGTTATGACCGGGACCTGAATGTTTACTAGAGTTTCTGAGTTTCACGGCAGAGTAGTTTTTAACTCTCTGTAATCTTGTTTCTTGAAGGTGAGTGAAAATGTGTGTAGCATGAGAGCCCTGTTGACGGTCAGGTCACTGCGGAGGTGTGTGGTTTCATACCTGCACTTTTCCTCAGGTTGTAAGACAGAGGCCACTTCAAGGCAACCTGCTCCCCAGAAAAGTCTGGGTAGTCAGGCCGTCTTTTGCCGTGGATGACAGTTCAGAAGGGAAGCAGGACTGGGAACAGTTGCTTGGAAAATTTCAGCCAGATTAAACAAATTTGGAAGATTTTAAAATATGGTCAGGATGGACACTGTGAGCAAGATGACGGGATCAGCTAATTACAAGCAGGTGGTGTCAGAGGGAACATGCATCTAACAAATCGAAAGAGGTGAGAAAGGCTTTATTAAAGACCGCGCATGAGTGCAGTGAGGCAGAGCTCTGCGCCCCTGGAACGGAAGGCTGTAGAGATTTTAAGAACAGGAAAAAGAATCATAGGCATCTCTGTTTGCTAATTGGCTGTCCAGAAAAGGAAAGTAAAATCTTCACATGATGTCTTTTCACATCATGATCGTCAAGGTTCTCACCCAATTTAGGCTTCTACCTCCCACAGAGACTGAGACACAGAAACACCAGAAGGAGAACATTTTTAGGGATGGGTCCAGTCCCTTGTAACATATATTCTCTGAAGCACAACACTGGCAAGAAGATTTTAAGGAGACTTATGTGTATTTCAAAGGGGCAAAAAATGAATCTGCAATTACAAATTACAATTACATTTCTGAAGAAAGTGCTTTGATAAAATGGAGGTCCAAGGACTGCAATCAGAATGAGCCTTTCTAAAGGTTAGAAACTCTGAGGGAGCATTAAGTTCTCTGGGCCATAACAAAACTGCTTTCTGCACAGTGGAGGAAACACAGCTAAATCTCTTTCAGCCAAGGCCCAGTTTGCATCTCCATCAGTTCCTGCAATTTACAAAGAGGTGTCAGTTCTGAGCATAGTAGGTACAGGTGCAAAATAGCCGGGAGTCCTTGAACAGAGCCAGGATTTCATCTTCCAGGAGGCTGTACTTTTATATTTCTCTGCAGTCCCCTTCTATTTTTTTCTCAAATGTCATATCAAAGGAAGAAGAGCATTCTTGATCCTACAACATGGCTACTGTAATTTGTGTTGTCCTGATCAGTTACTGAAGTGAAGAGAAACTGACATTCACTACATAGCTTGCTCTGATGCAGGTTTTTCTATAAAACATAAGATGGGTGTTTAACAGCTTTGAGAAGTTGGGAAGCTTCACCCTCACACTTTGCCTGCAGTATCTCTAGCTTTGGGTGATGTCCTTTCCTCCAAGAGATAGCAAAAGGTCCATCAGGTCAAATTAGCCCCATAAAGAGTGAGGTTATTTCTAATTCCTTGGGCATCAGTCTGAACTAGGACATTTGAGCTAAAACCTTAGTTTTATTACCAAAATTTCCAGTTATATCTTATGAACCCAAAGAACAGAGATGTAGTGAACTTATGCAAATAATTTTATTGCTATATAAATTAGAATACTCAAGAGACTTTAGAAATCTTTTGAAAGGCCTCAAAGTGAAAGACAAAGATTGGTGTTGCTACCATCGCGGGTGTCCTCTTGTCCATTCCCACTGTCTACAATCGTGCCCAGGTGCCCTCGACATGTTTGCATGGAGAAGGGACAGAGCTCAGGTTCCGTGAGTTCATCATCTGCTCCCATTGGTTGTCACATGACTGCTGCTTACCCTCTGAGGGGCACGATGTCACCTCCACTGAGGACGTGGGACCCATGAGACCAAACTCAAGTAGGGTTTGGTCTGAAATGTGACCTTAAGTCAACAATATTGACGATGTCAGCTTACACTTTTGAGTATTTGTTGACTCAGTGCAAATCTTTTAAGAAATACTCACCTTCAGAACAAATTATTATAATAATGCAAAAACCTTTATTTAGAGTTTAACAACAAAGAGGAGGGGAGGAGGGTCACTCGTGTTGCACACGCAGCTCAAGGGGCCAACTTTCAGCAGAGCTGATGGGGTTGGAGGCTTTACACTGGTAATACCCAGCATCCTCCCTCCGTACGGGGTCGATGGTGAGGCTTCTGTGGTCCCGGGACAGCTTCATTCTCTCTGAGAGCTGCAGATCCAGGCCATAGAACAGCCACTCAATGGAAACCGCGTCTGTGTAGCAGGTCAAGACCACGGCGCCCTTATTCTCTGTGACCGTGGTGTTGCTGACTAGGACGGTGGGCACTCTCAGAGGCCCTGTGGAGAAACAGAGAATGGGACTGAGAATGGGCTTGAGACATGGAGCCATGGTGCTTCCTCAGAGACCTCAGCCACCCTCAGTCCACAGGGAGCCGTGTGAAGGTCCGCCTCGTGGGCCATTTCTGTTAGGTGGCTACGAGATAGAAATTTGGAAAAACTTAAAATTCTTCCATATGCATACATGATTATTGTTAATACCCCAAGGCCTACAACCAATGACAAGAAAGACTATTTCATCAGAGAGCAGAAAAGTGTCTTAAACATGGGGCTCAGTCCCTGGAGGGACAGAGAGCTTGTCCTCTATGGTCCGAATTCTGAGGACTCCACGCCCAGGTTCTAGGCTCTGAAGGCATTTTGGATCATTCATTCATTCCTTCACTCATTCATTCATTCAATCACCATTTCTTTCTTCCTAATTCATCAAAAGCAACTGGATGTTTGTTACATGTTGGTCCCTGAGCTGGTTTCAGGGATAGAGTGGGGATTGAGAAAGCAAAATTTTTTTCTTTATATTCTAATGGGAGTAACAGTAACACATCAGAAACAAATAAATGATTTCAAATCCAAGCAGGGAGGTGCGGATCGGCCACCTGATGGGGAGGCCTGGGCGTTCCCAGCACTGACTCTGTCACTGCGGGCAATTTAGTTTTGGAGTAAAAACGGGCTAATTCTCCATTTTCTTTGATTCTTCAAAGCAGAATACATTCCTCTGAGCTGACAAAGCCTAAGAAAAAAAATGATCTGAACCAATGGTTGGTTTAAAAATGCACAGACACCTCGTAAGGCCACCAGGGTGGAGGGAAAAATAAAGCTGTGGCTGCGGACAGACCCCGAGGGACTCTGATCCGCCGCTCATGGCGTGTGACTCTGCTTTAGCGACTGTGTCTCCCCGTTTCTCGGTTTATTCTCAGCGAAGGAGGATGAGTCCTTGGCTGCCAGGTTTCAGCATTTAATCAAAAAATATTTACAGTTACCTAAAACTATGACCTAAATCTTAGAACAGACTAGCTGCTCCAATAACACGCATCTGTTATTGATCGACTCCAAGAGAGAATCCCCTGGGCTCATCCCACCTGCTGAGGAGCTGCCAGGAGCGTCTTTGCTCACTTTCCTTCTGGGGATGCTGACCTTTTCCCGAACCCGAGTTTTGCTAAGTACCCCCCGCACAGTCAGCTAAGACCCAGAAACATTGTCTAACTGTGCTCTCGTACACAGAACGTTTCAGATGATGGACTGAACTCCATCTCAGCCAAGAAGTGGCTTCTGGGCCTGAGCCCTGGCTGGTGGACGAGGGGCTCAGGAGCCTTGTTTCGTGGGCGCCTGTTAAACCGTTACCTTATTGACCTTTCCCAGGGGGCCAAACCCAGCCTGACACAGGCTCCGCAAGGTCCCTGGAGTCCAGCTCCCTGGGGCAGATTTCGGGCATGGGCTCCTAAGGGCAGCTCTTGTAAGAATTTCAGGGGGCTCCTTAGACTAGGGTTTGACAGAGGTCTGTAGGACCATTCTCAGGGTCACGGTCATGGGGAGGGGCTCAGGGGGCTGCACTGACACTGGTCTCCCTCCGCTGAGTTACTCCCACCAGGCTGGCCCTTCTCTCTGCGGTGACTGTCTGCGGGGCTGGATCCGGGAAGGGAACTCTGGTCTGAGGAAGTTCGTCTCCACTGTGCGTGCCCTGCACTAAACGCCCAAACCCAGCCTGGGACGCGACGCAGAGGGGGATGGAGGCAGAGCCCCGGCTGTCAGTCCCGTGTGTGAAGGAGAACTCACCCCACCTGGCCCCCAGAGGTCAGAGAGCATCACTCACGGTACACGTTAAGGCGTCCGAATCCTATTTCTTTTATGGAATTTGGAAGGTAGGCCACCACGGTGTACATTCCTCTGTCTCTCATGGTGACCTTCTTAATCACCAAGGATCCGTCACCTCGCATTTTCTCCCGTCCGCGGTGGGCAGGCCCTTTTTGAAACGCTTTCACTGGGGTTATTAAAGTGGATGCAATTAAACGGTTCTCTTGCGCCCCTTCCCCTCGGTACCACCTGAAGCCTTGGGCATCGGGAGGCACATTGCGGAAGCGAAGGACCGCCTCCGCCCCTACAGCAACGTTGGTCGACACGATAGCAAACTGGGCGCACGTGGGCGGGCACCAGAGGTGCAAGAGTGAGGCTAGGAGAGAAGACGGAGGTTGGTCAATATTTGGACGCCGTATTGAGGGGGAAAGATGAGGTCCTGGGTCCTCGGCAGGGCAGGCCTCTTCAGCTCTTAGCCTTGGTCTACAGGTGAGTGTGTGTCTCCCATGGTCAAGGTTGGGAGAAAAGGCAGTGTCTAGCCCCTCTGGTTTAGTTTTTTTCTGGCGTTACCCGACATAAGTTGTTGTTAAGATCAGTTTTCATAATTCAGTCCTCAAAGGTAAATAACTTGGGAAGTGAACAGCAATTGAGGGCTTTCTGCCTGTCACCACTCCCACATTATGGGATTGCTCTCTGGCTGAGCCCCCCCCCCCCCATCCTGCTCTGCTCCTCTGTCCTGCACCCTCAGGTCCAAACGGAAGCCTGCCCTCTGCTCTCAGAGCCCTGGTCCCCTCCGCAGACCCCAGCCAGGCTCTGTGTCAGGTCCTGTCACCTGCCCCAAGGCATCGTCTCCTACTCACCAGCCAGCAGGAGCCCTTCCCAGGGGACATGTCCCCTGTGGATGAAGACAGAAAGGGATCCCATGGCGTCTGCACCTGCTCTGTGGCTCCCTCTTCGAGAAAAGCCTGAGGTTCTGTGAGGCTCACGGGCACCTCTGTCCAGACTGGAGGGATCTGCGGTGTGTCCTGCCTGTGCGCCGAGCTTTATTCTGGGGCAAGATTACCATCCCTGTCATGTGGGCTGGGGGCAGGGCCTGTGCCCAGGACCCTCCCACTCCCTGCCCTCATTCTCGCCACCCTTGTCCCTTCTCACCAGTTTCCTGTCCTTCAATATTTTGGTTCCTGGGAACAACTAACTGAGGCCTCTGAACACTGCATGAGCACGTGCACACACGCACACACACGCACACACGCGCACTAGTACACGCTCCCATACTGTGTTTGGAAAAGCACAAGCCTGCGGTGTCCGGGTTTCAGACATTCCCCACAGCTCCCTGTCAGGTACCCAGCAGACTCTCCCACAGCCTCTCCCTCTCACGTTTGACTTTTCCCTTCAGAGCAGGAGCTCCTGAGCTCACTCAGAGAAAACTGTCACGGGGAGGCCATCCCTGCTGTGTTATTAGATCGCCTGGGAAACTTTGTGAACATCACAATGTCCAGGTGACACCGTAAAAATGCAGCCTCAGCAGCTGTCCAGCTAAGATGGGTGCCTGTTCAAAATGAGATCCCTTGATGGGAAGGTAGAACCCATCCCCCTGCTGTCCTGTGCACAGGGGAAGCCCCCAGACCCCGTCAAACTGCAGATTCAGGGCTGCAGTGCGTCAGGGACTCTGCATCGGACAAGCTCTCAGGACAGGTTGGTCTCATTGGCCTGTGGAGCCCACTTGCCATAGCAAGGCTGATGGGGACACATGTGTCCCTGAGAGGGTGACCCACTCACCCTGCATTGGCCTCTGTGGTGACTTGGTCTTGGGTCTGTCAGCAACGCACAGAGAGCCCCAAATGTGCCCCTAAAAGGGGATCATTTCTGTTTGTGACACAGAAACCAGTTGGGAATCCAGGCTGCTTCGTGTTCTCAAATGCTCTGGGAAGCTTTTATTTCCTCCCAGCAGGGAGGTCCCAGAGATGACTCTGTGGGCGGGAGGGGGTCACACTGGGCGATAACTGCACAGGGGAGCCCTCTTCTATCTCAGGTTGCCACCAGACTGGCTTTTGATTTTAGGGACAAAGACCCAAATCCATTAGTCTCAATAGGACCTGCAGGTTTGGGGTGTGAAGGGGAAGGTGTCCTGCGTGTCCCAGGGAGGAAGGAATGCGGTGAAAGGTGAGGTGCCTGTGGGCTTCCTGGTCACGGGGGGACGGGTTCAGGTGGACCCTTCCTCTCCATGTCTGTGTGTCAGGCCCATCCTTGTGTTGTGCCCCCCGGCTGTTGGAACAACCTCTCCTTTCTGCCTGGGGGGCTTCCTGTGGTCACCAGACGTGCCCATGGGTGGAGCCAGGCATGGGACAGGGAGCAGCACAGAGACCCCTGAGGGAGCAGGCGCTCCCAGGCCCCGTCAGCCAGAAAGTCCACACCTGTGGAGTGATTTAGTGAGTTTATCTGAGCCGAGCTGTTGTCATATGCCTGGGGGCCAGGTCTCAAACCCTGCGAAGAACAGCGGTTTTGCAGCTTATTTTATACATTATAATGAAAGGGGAAGATGAAAATAGTTGCGTGCAATCCAATAGGAGGTGAGAGAAAGCATTGCATATAAACCTCTAGAATTAGATAAAAGTTAAAATGGGCGAGCACCTGCTTTCTTTACATTGGCGGATACAGAAGAATGAACATCTGCAGGACATAGAGAGGGTATGCAGGGGACAGGTAGCAGGAAGGGTGCCGGGGTCTCGTGTGCTTGTCCCAGGGTCTGTGTCAAAGTCTTGCCATCCAAGATATATAAGAACAGGAGTCAGAGCCCACACAGAGTAAAGACCGGCCTATGCTAATAAGCAAGGCACGGGCCTGGGGTGTGACGACCTGCCATCACCTGCCCAGTTAGAAATTTCTGATCAGAATATTTTATGTGGTCACTTTTGGTCACTGAGCTTGTCAGCCCTGCCACGCGGCCCACTGAGCGTGTCAGGCTACCGCACGGCCCTTTTTGTTAACAGTCTGTAGGAGTAGCAGGTGGGACAGAGCAGCCATGACGGGGGGCAGGCCGAGAAAGGCCTGATGAAACAGGGGATGGAAATCAGGCTCCTGCATCTTAGCCAACGCCAGGTTCACGTGTGAGTGTCCTGAATTTTGTGTGTGCGGGTCTCAGTGTTGTGTCCTGAAGGTCAGGAGCAGACCTGCAGCCAATGTCAGCTGCTGCACCAGGACACTGACCAGGGCGGGGTGAGCCCAGGGAAGAGGCGGCATTGCCCAGAGTGCTGTGAGCCCAGGGTCGGGAGAGCTGTCCCAGCAGGGGGATGTGCCACTTCAGACAGGGCTCCCTGCTTTCAAGGGTCCAAAGGAAGGGCCTGGTGAAGGTTCTCCTGAAGCTTTTGGGAGAGGGTGCTGGCTTGGAGGGTTGGGCCCCAAAATGTGCTATATGTCCTCCATCACTACCTTGGGGTGTTGCATAAAAGTCAGCTGTGTCCCTGTCTGTCGTCACCTCTAGGTCTCCTCCCATGGCCCAGGGGCTGGAGTGGCTCCACATGGAGACTCAGCCAGGGGACCCTGTGGGCTCTTCTGTTAGGAGAGGAGAGGTTGTTGTGAAACCCTCAGCCCCTCTGAGAAGGAAGAACCACAGGTTCTGGGCTCTCCTGTCCTACCCTGTACAAAAAGGTTCCCTTGTTCCCCAGGACATCTTGAACTGGTGAGATACCTTCAGAAACAACAGGCAGATGTCCCGCAGGCCAGGGACTCTGGGAGTAAAAAGTCATCCACTGATTTTTTTGAGGTTAGTGTGTGTTCCTTCCTCCCCTGATAGTGAGTCTCCCAGGGGTTCAGGGCCCAGAGTTTCTGGCAGGTCAGGTGTCCGTGAGAACGGGACAGACACAGGCCTGGGGGGATGAGATGTGACTCACAGGCTGGGCCTGTGGAGGCCTGGGGTTTTCTGGGAATAAAGGGTGGCCCAGCCTCTCACTGTTAGCAGGTTTCTTTCCTGCCTAATGAATGTGTGAAGAGTAAGGACCTGTCCCTGGGGTGTCCCCAAGCTTGCGGCGACCTCCTATGCTGACACCAATGCCTTTGCATCTATAAGTAGCCTATTTTGACTTCAAAGGTCACGAAGAATGACAACCTTCCATTGTGTGGTCTCCCTTAACAATTTAATGAGTGTTTATGGAGCAACTGTGACATGACAGGCTCTTGGCTGGGCCCCGGAGACTCCAGAGAGAATAAGACCTGTGTGGGCCCCGCACTCACTGTGTTCGCCTTGTAATAGAGACAGGCTCTCAGATAAATCACTGCTTAAGGAATTAATTCTAAACCAGTGAAGGGCCTTGAAAAACAAAACAAAACAAAACAAAACAAAACAAAACACTTCTGGTGCATACACGGCATGGATGCGAGTCTCAGCTGGTCTCAGGGTCACTAAGTGCCCTTCTGACAAAGTGGCCTCTTGGCTGAGACCTGAAGAGTTAGTGGCCATTTACTCCTGGAAGAACGGAGGGTGTTAAAAAAAAAAAGCTTCATACAGACGACTGACCTTTGGTGGACCGACGCTTGGCTGGATGGAGGGGCAGATGCAGTGCACTGTGGGGGGCTTGGAGAGGGAGACCGACTGTGTAATGATCGATGCCGGTGAGGTGGGGCCCTGCCGGGCTGTGAGTGCTGCTGAGATGGGCCACAGCCCCACCCCGAGGTACAGAAACACCCGCTTCTTCACATGAAGCTGCATCTGCCACAGCCCACTCAGCAGTCATCACAGTAGCAGCAGTAATGGCCCCATATTCCTTTCAGCTTTTGAATTAAACACCAGTGCCCCTCAGAGGCTGAATGTGACTCACATACGGATTTTCAATCGCTAGGAGCCAGGAGTAAGGTAGTTTTTAAATTTTCAGTCCCTTTGAGGTAAGAAAACATTAAAAAAAAAAAAAAATGGAGCACGGGCGCCGAGGGCCCAAGGGTAGTACGTGGCGTTCCTGAGGCCACCCGTAGGCTACGTGATTCTGGGCAAACGATCCCCCCGCAAGATGCGTCAGTGTTCTCATGTGATATCATAAAAAGGCGTTTGATCTTCTTTCCTGGATTTTAGAAAGGAGCAGCTAAAACTTCTGGAATTTTCTAAGTGATGAGGGTGATAAGAGTGTCCTTTGTTGTGGTGAAGCAACTCTGGGCAGGCCCCTGAGTAGCTGCAGAGTGAGGGAGGTCACCAGAAAGATGAAGGTTGGACCAGAGGCTTGGAATTTTCAGGTCAACATAAGAAATGTCTAAACCTGTAGAGAATTTTTTTGGGTCTGTTTGATCCAACTTGGTGACAGCTGTCAGGGAGCAGAATCTCAGCGGACTGAGAACACGCTCAAGAGAATGGCAGTGCTGCACCTTATTTCACACGGTGCAGTCGAAGCCAGAGGCCCGAGGGGTTACATGAGACCCCCGGCAATAGGTTAGGGGGTGGAAGAAAGTAAAGAAATCTCTGAGACTGGGAGAATGCAAAACAAATAGACACATGCTTTTTTGGGGTCGGTGGTCACAGAATAGGTAGCAGCTCACAATTAACACAATAACAATTACAATGAAAAGTGTTTTTTTTGTTGTTTTTTTTTGTTTTTGTCTCTGCTCTGGTGCAGTGAAAAAAGCAATTGTTCTGACATTATAAAGGTAGGTTATGGTAGATGCAAAAAAGACAATGAACAGGCTCGGTTAAGGCAAAGACTGAAAATTATCAAAAAGGTGTTGGCCTAGGACCCATCTACCCACCATCGCTTGCATTTAGTTAAAAACTTTAATTTCAGACCATCCTATGTGGTGACTTTAGATCTCTCAGTTTGCAAGCTCCACCACGCTGGTCTCCCTGGAGCTTGTCAGATTTATTATGTGGCTTTTCTTTTTTTTCCACAGGTCCCCCTTTTGGTTATAAATTAATCTAAAGAACGCATCGATGACCAATCTTTTGGTAAGATAATATTGTCTCAAGTGCTAGGAACAGATTTTCCTTAGTGGCAGGGCTTGTCTTGCTGAACGATCAACCATTGGTGGTGCAGCAAGACCTTGACCTTGGATGGAAGTCAAAGCCGAATGTTCTCAAAAGTGAGAAGCAGGTAAACGGGAGGCGGTCGGTCCCACAGGCCTTTCTTAGAAAAGCACTGTGGGTCATTTCTAACCTAGAAGGTCTCATGAACTAACTGTCATTTCTCTGTGTTTTGCATCTTGTGTAACATTTACGCACAGTTCGGGGGCACACTGCACGCCAATGCAGCTTTAACCCTCTGACCATGAGATGGGGTTGTAGTTGCTATGGCCCACCTGTCATTCATCATTAATTATTCAATATTAATCTGATTTTTGCTAGTTGTACCCTAAGGTTTACTTGGGGAACAGAACACAATGCTGTAAATTACAATCACCAGCTAAAGGCTCCACAGGTGACGAGGACGGTGAGTTTCCTAAGAAACTTTCCTGTGTCTGCAGCTGTGACGGAGGCCATGGTTCACAGCCACTTCGGCTTCCGTTTGAATGAATATGGTTTGTCGTCCTTGTTGAGTTAGGGTGTATGGACATTCATATAATTAGGTTCTAGCACTTATGCATAAAATTCCTTTCTCAATATTTTCATTCTAGTAACCTCCTACAAATTTCCTTGATTGTATTAGTTTGTCTCTTTTTACTCATTCAGAGCTAACCAACTTATTAAGAGAAAGTACTTACTTTTAACCACTCTTAAGTACACATACATCCCTTTTCTTTGTTCTTCTTGCAGTAGCACTTCCTCTGCGTCTCAAAATGTTACCAGAAAAGCGGCCTAACCCAGGGCAGATGTGTCTAGAGCCAGGCAGTAGTTCTTGAGTTTGTACAGGAAAAATTTCACAAAGGAAGCCCAGGTGATTTGGGGGTACGTTTACTAAAGCTGGGACAATAAAACAAGGATGAGCCTAGAATAAAAACGTAGCAGAAGAGAGACGAGGCGGGGCTGCTTTGGCGCTCTCACAACGTCATGGGGAGGGTGTGAGATTAGGAGGGGCTGCTGTCAGCTTATTGCAGAATCAGAATTAAGGGGTCTGGGGGACAAGTTCAGGAGATTTGCCTGGGATGAGCTGCCACTGCTCGTTGCCGTCCTGGTTGCAAGTCTCATGAGGACCCCTTGTTTAGGAGAAAGAAAATCTATTCGAAAAGGCGAGCTGAGTAGGTGCGCCCCAGGAAGGGTGCGTGCTGGCTTCTCTGTCTCAGCGGGGTCTGTTCTGCCTTCAAAAGGTAAATATTTTCCGTGAGGTCTCAGGGAAGAGCTCAATAACGTTTTCATCAGCTTCCTCCGGCGTGCCCTTTCAGGGTCGTGATCTCCAATAATTGGCTGTTGCCAGGGCAGAAGTTCCATATTACATGGCCGGTAACTTGCCAGGGGAGGGGAGGCCACCCTGCAGATGAGGCCCAGCACAGGTTTGTCCTAACCCTTGGGGCTTTTCCCCCAGGTGAACTTTGCTATCTGGCTGTAAATCGCTCACCTAGTTTGTTCAGCATATCTCTCTCAATTTCCACATTTCACTTTTCAAGAAATGTTGCTAATTTCTTACTAACCTGCCTCAAACTTGGAAAGCATAAAAAGGGTATTGTTGATAATACCAAAGTTATTGTGCACATCTTTACAAATTAACAGTTGAGCTATCCACACAAGGTTTGAGAAAAGCCCAAAGAACAAGTATTGTTATTATTATGACTAATATTAGCAGACAGGTAAAGACAATCAAACTAATACAGTTCGACATCAACTCGTAGGTGTAGAGGTCTTGTCCCTGTCCTGGGACAGTGTCTGTCTCTGATGTCAGTGATTTCCCATTGTCAAAAGGTGCTGGGTTGCTCTTAGTGGAGGCACGTGTCAGAGACAGGGACAGAGGTTCATTCACAGTTGGGAAACTGATAAGTTTTTTTCTACCATGTTGGAGAGATTCTTTAATTGATGTCTCTTCCAGTAGACAAAAGAAGTCGGGGTCTTTGAAGTCGTCATTGCTAGGCATCTACTTGTGAAATGAATATCACAAATTTATCAGTCCTCATAAGCTGATTAATAAGTTTTTGATAATAATGCAGAATGTCTCCATTTAGTAAGGTTGATGTATACGTCCCTTTGTTTAGATGCATAGGGTGACCAGTGACTACTGAATGAGGAGAGAAACTGTGTGTTTACCCAAAGGGGTGGGTTTCAGGTTAGTGGTGTTGGGCAAAGGTAGTGAAGAGCTTCTGAAAATTTATTTTGTTGAGTTTCAACTGTACTGGGGTGGAAGGCACAATGAAAATCATGTAAAATCAATCAAATTTTAGAAATACATTGCATTATGTGCACAGTAAAATGAGCCCCACAGCCACCGTAACTCAGAGAGAATCCCCCAATTGGAGTTAATTTCTCCCAATAATAATTTACTTTTGTTAAGCCTGTTGCTCTCCTGCAAGAAAGGGCCTCAATCCAGTGAGAAAAGCATACAAATTATAACTAACTGATTGGTATTCTTGAAATGGTGGCATTTAAATAAAATTTAATTACCGTACCTCAAGTGGAACTGAAGAAAGTGGGAAATGTTTCTGGGACCCGTTGGATAATTTTTCAGGGTTATATCTGGGCATATAGAACATCTGCCTCACACTTCAGGAGCTAGAGTAGGGGGTTTCCATTAATGTTGTTTACTTCATGAAATCATATTTTTAAACCAAACGTGTTAGCTCGTGTACATGTTAAAGTATAAGTAACTGATTCCCTATGGATAAGATTGGTCTCTGATTGAGACCATACCTGCTTGGCTTAAAAGTCCACCCCTTTCGTTGTCATACCATCTTTTCTTTTCCGGCAGCTGTCCACTGTTACTGCATAAGAGAGTCTTTCATTGATTAAATAGGAAGTAACAAGCATTCTCAGGTCAAAATAATTTGGCTGTTTAATACTGCCTGTCTAACTACAATAGCTGTTAAATAATTTCCCTTTGTTTTCATGGTGACAGCTTTAGAATGTCCTAAAATATCCTAAGATTCTGGTCCAATTTTTAAAGCATCTGTAGAACTCCTAAAAATTCCGCAACTTATCTTCTATTCTTAATGCTCTGCCCTGAGAAAGTTCAGAAGCTGGGCTGCTTCCACAATATTCTGGAGTTGTGAGCTACACCAAGGGCAGAGCTACTATTAGCACCAATATTGGCTATTTGATATTTGGCCCATTGACAAGCCCAAGTTAGAGCAATTAATTCAGCTTGTCGGACATTTATTATTCAGGTAAATAAGTACCTTTGGTTACGTCCATCATAGAAGTTATTGCATATCCAGCTTGGTACCATCCCTGTTCAGCTCTCACAGGTCCGTGCGTAAACCAAATTAGGTCAGCATCATCAAGGAGCTTCCTGTAAACCACCCCTCGGGACAAGAAGAGGACCAGTGGGCAAAACGCAGTCGTGGGTGTCTTTATTCTGCAAGGAAGGTAGCAAACGTGCTGGGCCAAGGTTGTTACATCAAGTCAAAAAATGTTAGGTACAGAAGGGAAGAAACTGACAGAATTCTTAAGTGTGATGAGAATTCAGTGGAGCTCAACAGAATGAAGAACATAAACAAACAAACAAACAAACAGCCCGTAACTACTGTTCTGTCTGTTTTCATAACACGTCCTTAGCAGAGATGGCCGTCGGGTAGGGAGAGAGCCCTTTGGCCTCTGAGTCTAACTGCTGACTTTCATATCATATCTTAGAGGCCTATGATGATCTCTATGTTTTTGGGTTAAAACTCCCCAAATATTTTCTTTTTTGTATAAAAATTGAAAAAGTTGATACTTCAAGTGATTCAGAGCAGGAGCATTAGCTAATGCTTTAGAGATCTTACAGCTTGTTTTCGTTCTGGGTTCCCCTGAATTGGATCAGGCCAACTTGACTTTAATAGAGCATAGAAAACCTGGACTACTAAGAGAATTTTGGTACCAAATTCTGACCATAACCAGTGAACCTCAGGATCCTCTAAGTTGCTTTTGCTTTTTTTTTTTTTTAAAGAAGAAAAAGCTATTATGCCTCTGCACGTTTCAGATTAATTAGTACCCATCTGCAGATATGAAATGGCCAACCTGTTTTCCTCGAGGTAATGAACATTGAGGCTTATTTTTTGAGACCCGATATACTTTTGTAGCTAGCTGTTGTAACAGATAAATTGGGTTCTTTGGTAAGTCTAGTAATGTCTGGAGCAGGAAAGTAATACATTCACTTATTGAATTAGAGTGGAATCGCTAGGAAATTTAATGTTATTTAAATCAGCTTTTAATGTCTGAAAGAAATCGGTGGGACTCTCTGTGTATCCCTGGTGCATTTCAGTCCAAGTAAACTGGCAGTCTTCTCTAGTGGAGGCAAAGAGACATTGACTGTTTCTTTTTTTTCTTTTTTTCTTTCTTTCTTTCTTTTTTTTTTTACCTGAAATGCTGAACAAAGCACTACATAAATCTATTACTGAAAGGTTCACCATCCACAGAAGTGGATGACAATAAGGATGCGAATTCGGAACCACATGATATCCGGGAATAACTATTTTACTTACAGCCCTGGGTTCATGTACATCTCTCTGTCCTTTTTTATTTGGTTTCTTCACTGGAAAGATAGGAGAACTACAGAAATTTCTATATGAAATTATAAGTCCCCTTTTAAAGTACCTTTGTATAATGGCTTCATTCCAGCCAGTGCATCAGGTCTTAAAAAGTAATAGCAAATATTGGGTAGAGGCACACTATTATTAATAGCTATTTTAAAAGGAGTGGCTGGCTTGATGTTGCCATAACCTGCACTGGAAAAGGCTCAACGTTGCTTTGGAACATCCTGCAGGACATGTTTGGTGTCAAGATTGTTTTCTTTTTGAGGAAGTCCCTTTATAAATATTATTTGCCCAATTGTTTTGGTATCCAAAGGATTTAGATCTGAATTCATTTCACGCTTCCAGGAAAAAAAAAGTATGTGGGCTCCATGGTTTAAAAAAAAAAAAAATCTCCCCTTTTCAGGTGAATTGGTGCTGATTTAACTGGCAAAAACATATATTACCTCCTAACCTTTTATAGTTGGAAGGGGACAGGTTTTGATTTAAAAACAGTCACTAGTTGATTAGCTATCCCTTTCATTTGCGCTGAAGCTTTACTCCCGGGAAGCAGGCAACTTGGCTGGATGTGGTTAGGAACAGATAATGTCGCCCCAGTACCTACAAGGGCCTTTGTAATTTCCCCCATTACAGTAATTTTAATTTCTTTTTAACTATTAATAAGGAGAATCAAAATGACCTTATAGTTTTCAGAATGACCATATGCTTGTTTCTGGTTTTCTTCCTCCTTCTAAATCTCATTTCAGTTTTCTATAACCCTTTTTAAGGTCAACACACTTCTCTACAGGAGTTTCCCAGTGAACCTTATCTGGTAATTTTTTTGCTTTACTTCCAGGAACCAGTAGGTATGTTAACTGGAATAGGTCAGAATAGCCAGAATCCTGCGTTCCAAGAGTTAAATTACCTTTTTTGTGAAGCCTTATGGTCCCAAAGAAAAGCAACGAAGTCATTAGGAAGATTTTTAAATTCTACTGTAGTTTCCGGAACCTACCTGACCAGGGGTTCCCCTCTGCCTGAGACTGGCTTTGCCCTGAAGGGAGCTGCCAGGACTTCTGGATTATTCTTGCCAAAATTTCTGTTCTCACTTTCTCAAAGTTTATTAGGGCAGGTGAGGAGATATAAAGGAGATAAAGAAGCAGATAAAAAAAGAAGGAAAGAAGGCAAATCCAGACAAATAACGTGAGAGCGAAGGATACTCTAACGGAGCTGTGGAAGGAGAAGGAATGTGGTGCCGTGTTTATTAGCTGCAGAAGCCTTTGTTAGTCACAGATAAACTCTAAAAGTTTTTTATTAACTTAAAAAAATTATCTGTCCTCCACTTAGAAGAAGCTTCTAATTTCCCATAAATATATGCTTGTCATTTATTCAGTTAAATTTTAGAGCCACCTATGTTTTAATCTAATTTTTCATGCAAAATATCAATTGGGTGTCAAAGGAGTTTTAATTGGCCATCATAAGTTGATATCTATTTTAGTTAAGTCTTTACATTTCTGTAAGTACTTGCGGGTGAAGTCTTTCTATTTGTGTCTATTTGCAGATGTAGTAACGGGGTGGCGGGGCTGGGGCCGAGTTTTCTGTCTTTCGGGCATGATTTCCCATATTAATTTTACTTTGAATGTCTGCCAATTCTGATCAAATTTTTAAATATATTGTGTGGTGGGTTTGGGCGTGCTGCTTATGGGCGGAGCTCCGAGGGGCTGTCCCCTCCAGAGTTGCATCAAACCCTCTGAGGTGTCTCGGGTCCCCTCCTGGGTGCTGGGTCACCAGCCTTCGTGTGTGCATCCTTCCAGAAGTTAGTTATTTAACTGCAGCTGAGTTGGAATTCTCAGTGAGGTCCTGCGCACTTTGAGAGATTTCCTCAGACACCTGCACAGAGATTCTTAGCCACCTAAGAATATCAGCGGTAGGACTTGAAGGAGCAAGTGTCTTTTATCTTCAGAGCTGAACAAGTCCTGTCTCTCATGTGTTTAGCAAAATGTTTTGTTCAGACTCTCAAAGAACAGTTCCAATAGAAAACTAAGGTGAAGAAACCAGCCATCCCTTTTTCTTTCGTTCTGAGCTTTCAACTCTGTTAGCATTGTTTCTCTCAACCTTTAAAATTTAGGATCACCTTGAGGATTTTTAAAAAAGCTTAAATAGATTTAGGCCTTTTATCTTAAAAGGGGGAGTTCCAGAACTCTGAGAAAACTCACCCAGGCTCACCTGATGCAATGCTATATGTTAGTGGGGCACAGTGAGCCGCCTGCTGGTACCTAGCAAGGTGGTCCTGGGTGGGCTTCTGGAATCCTGCCTCACCGTGCCAAGTGAATGTCAAAGTAAGAGATGTTTATACATGTAGAGAATTTTCATGAGTTAACTTGAATTGGGAAAGACAATCTCCCAACAAATTGAAAAGCTGCCCCAGAGAATGGCAGTTTTGTAATCAGCAGAAAAGGAATACAGGGGTTACGTAAAATGCACAGGTGATATTTTAGGGAGGCAGGAGAAAGCCAAAAATTACTGAAGTCTATGGGACTGGATAGAAGGTAAATCAGATAAACACATAACTTTTTTACGTTGGTAGGTACAGGATAGTTAGCAGTTAACAATTAACACGATAACAATAACAACGAGAGATTTTTTGGCCTCTATGCTGCTGCAGTGAGGGTTCCAGGAAAAAGGATATTACTCTGACATTGTAAAGGTACATTGTCACAGATGCAGAAGGACACTAAACTGGTTCAGTTAAAATAAAGATGAGCATTTTTGGGAAAAGAACCGGATTGAAAACATGACTACCCACCATGCTTGGTTTTTAGTTCCTAAGTTTTAATTTCAGACCGTCCTGTGTGGTTGCTTTAGGTCTCAGGGCTTGTGAGGTTCCTCCCGGAAGCCTCCCTGGGGTTTGCAGGTTTGGTATGTGGCTTTCTTTATCCACACACCCCGATCGCTCAAAGTCCTGGAAAGTGGGAGAAGCTAGAGATAATTAACAATGGCCAACATTTAATTAACCACACCAACATGAGAAAAGTTCCCAAAAAAGCCCCCAGACATAAGGATCAGAGAGGCTCTGACAGGGCGGCGGCCCAGGAAAGATGTGGAGGCTCCGTCACTGTCACCCAGCCCAGCCCCGTGTGTCTCTCCCATGAGCTGATCCTGAGCTGTGTCCTTACACTAACCGGTAGTAATAAGTAAAGCCATTTCTGGGTTCTGCGAGTCTTTCTGGATAATTCTAATACCTACGGTGGGTACTAAAAATTTCCAAATTTGCGGTGGATCAGGCAGAAATGTGAGTGGCCTGGGCACCCCACGTGCCATCGGCGTCTGCAGGGATGGCAGCCCTGCGTCCCTGAGCCTTGAGCCTGCGGGCGCTGCACGCACTCTGGGTGCTTAGTGTCAGAACTAAGCTGAATTGTAGGACATGCCATTGGAGAACTGGTTGTTAACTGAAGATAAAAACTCTTTATCCCATAGGAAAAACAAAAAAACAAAACCCAGTTTGTGTGATGTTAGAATTGATTACGAGAGTATATGTAATCTGCCTACGTGACGTGCTCAGGGAGTCTGAGCAGACTTTACATTCACTCCCCTGTCTCCTTAAAACCTCTCAGGATTTGAGAGGCCCTTTTCACTTCTTTTTCTCCCTGCTGTTCTCACGGAGCAAGGCCGGAGGCAGCGTGCCCTCCCAGGGGCAGTGGAGGTACGGGCCTGTGAATCTATACACAGCGTTGTCCACCCTGAAGTGGGGCATTTGGCTGATGCCCAAGAAGCCAAAAAATGGACACTAGGCTGCGGTGAAAGGAAAAATAGCATATATTTCAAATGACACAATTGACAGGAAAATGGGCAGCTGATGCTCAAAAGTGGAGGTCCCCAGGGTCTTACATTTAAGGTCTTTTCAGGGGAAAAAGGGAAAAACAATTATGATCAGGGTGTTTTTTAAAGGGATGGGCTGCGAGGGTTGTTCGGTTATGATGCCAGTTCTTATGACCTGATTCATTTATTCCCTGGCATCGATCTATTGAAAGGTTTTTGGTTATTGGAGCCCGGAGATCTTCCTGCAGGCAGACAACCCAGGATTCTGCAGCCGGTTTTGCATACGTGTCGGTGATGTTAATTT
Source organism: Mormoops blainvillei (assembly GCA_004026545.1). Lineage (NCBI taxonomy): Eukaryota > Metazoa > Chordata > Mammalia > Chiroptera > Mormoopidae > Mormoops > Mormoops blainvillei. Next base: position 11,356 of record PVJD01013863.1, on the reverse strand, counting down.
AAGAGCAGGACAGAGGTCTCACCCTCTCGTGCATAATGGGCTACCTCCTCCTCTGATCTCGAACAGTATATTCCTTGCAACCTGTTTCACTGACAGTTTTCTATTTGTTATTATCACGCCTGCCAGGTTGGCTTTTTAAAATTTATTCTTTAAATAGAAATAAAGACAACCATCTGTGAGAACAAAAAATATTTTTTTCCCTCATCTTTTCAATCCCTCTAGCTGAGCTAATAATCAAATTAACAGAGACAGGTTAACGGGAGAGGTTCAGAAAGTCTATTAAACTCATGAATATTCTGGGGAAATAAAATGGGAGACCCTAAAAGATATTGGCTAGTTGAGGCTTATATGTCATTCAGAAGCTTTAAAAAAAAAAACAAAAACGGTTTGAGGCTTCAAAACACAAAAATAAATCCATTTGCATGGTGATACCAAAGCAAATGTTTGGTGAATAAATATTTACTTGGCTTCTCCATGAGGATGTTTCTCCTTCAGCTGCTTTTTCATCTTAAAACTTTCTAGGCAGTTAAGGGGGCGGGAGGTCAAAGCATTTTTTCCCAGATTCTCCTGTTTCCCAACAACAAGATCAGAATTAATATCCTGACAGGCATGTCTGGGGCAGCATCCCCGCTTCCCTTCACGGCCGACCTACAGCTCTGAGGCTGGGTTAACAAGTCTGACTGGAAGCTCAGTTCTAGTACAACCGGTCGTTTAATTAAAGTCCTTGTACCTAAATCATAACCAAATTACATTTTAGCAATATGAGCATATCGACATTTAACTTATTACAGAAAAATGAAAAGATACCTTTGAATCTGCTAATAAAACTGTTCCGTGCTTTGGGGGTCACAGTTTCCCTCTGGTGGGGGTCCTAGTTCCTGGAAAGCAACTCAACACGTATGTTATGACATTACCCGCGGCTGTTCAGGGAGAACTAGGAGCCCTGGGACCCTGGCTCCTGTATCAGATTAGTGTTTATGCTCTCAGTGCTTATTGCTTATTCAGTCCTTTTATTGTGTTTTCGCATGTTCCTAATTTTAATTAGTATTGGCTCAGCTCGTTGCTGCCCGAAGGACTCCAGTCCCATTTTTATTGTTGAGAAACTGGGGCCAGGAAGTCTCCCAGAGGGGTGCCTGCTCAGTTTCAATATCATCCAAGTACTTCCATGTGTGACTTAACTTAGTTTTAAAAATTCGTACGGCACGAATCCTCCAGAAATGCCTTGATGAATGGGTTTATAAGGGCCTCTGCAGTCATGGTAACTATAGCATCCCTGTATTTTCTTACTCAGTAAAAAAAAAAAATTGTGTATGGTTGTCCAGGAGGCCTTTTGTTTGTTCATCCTTGTTCCTTTGTTGATTCTGGAAACGTGTGGTGGGCTTATGCTCTCTACCTACCGGACACCGTTTGGGGTGCTGGGGACACGTTAGTCAGAGAAAGGGACAAACTGGAAACTATTGCTGATGTCCAGCTACTTACTTAACAAATAATATTTAAAAGGCACTTCAGGACATCTTAAGGTTTTTAATCCCATTTAATTATTGACCTCAATGTACTCTTCCAGAATCTTTCCGATTCTTTTCGTGTTTTCACACCTTCTCTCTTTTTGTTACGCCCCACATTTCATCCTTCAGCAAACCCTCTTGACTCTGAGCTCAGAAGAAATCCAGAAACAGACCCCTTTTCTTCCAAGCCAGGTCTGACCAACCCCCCGGTCGCCTGGGTGACTGTGTTTGTCTTCTCTGCCCACAACCAAGCAGCCACACAACTCCTGCCCAATATTGATGTTAAAAAGTAGAAATACTGTCACTCCCTCCTACCAAACTTTTTTTTGGCTGGGCTAATCATCAAATTAATAGAGACCGATGAAAAGAAAAAAAAAATCAAGTTTTTTTATCTATTAGCATATGGAATTCAGATAAGCATGAACATTTTATTGACCATGAAGTAATATTGGGTATATAAAATAATTTGGGCAAAGGAAAAAGAAAGAGACAATGGGATCTTGATTCAAGTAGTCAGGATGAGCAATGTATAGGTAGTTTAGAAGAGCAGATCTTACACGGCGGAAGAATTTTTTCTGGGCAACTCAGAAACAGTGGGACACGAGGGGCATCTAGCCAAAAGGTGCCATCCTGAAAGCCCTGCTATTTACTGTTATTAATCAAATTAGCCTAAAGTGAAAAATCTTCATTTTTCTCCTGAAGCAAGTTTTTCTGCCTAAGTGTCTTGGCAGGAATGTGGGGAGGGCCGGCAGTTTTGTCCGAGTTTTGTTTCTTAAAAAACGTATTATAATCAACACCCTCCAACTGAAACTTCAGGTTGACAAACTTTGGTTCCCTTCACGAAACCCAGATGGCTCTCCTCCCTTTCCAGCCCCGAGCCCTCCAGCGGCTCCCGTGTTCACTCCGAGTAAAGCCGAAACTCTGGCTGACGGCTCCTGTCGCTCCGACTCCCCGTCCTCTCATCTCTTGCTCTCTCTGCTCCAGTCGGTTCATGCCCTCTTTGATAATCTGCCATTTTTAAATTGAAAGAAATGAAACTCACCTCGTCATGCCTTAGTTTACGCTCCCGTACTAGAACACGTTATTATTGCTGCTGTTTAAAGTGCTGTGTGCCTCCCCGACCAGCATGTCAGCCTAGGAAGACTGGGCTTCTGTTCTGTTTCACAGTGGTCCTTCCAGGGATCGGGAGAGTATCGCGCAGATCGCAAACACTTGGTTGGCATTCTTTGAAAAAAATGAGTAAAAACATGGAAAATATTATAATGGTTGAAATGGTGCAAGATGGAGTGTTATGACCTCTCATAACTGGAATTCTGACCTCGAATAAAGGACCCATGAAAACTTTTTTTGAAGCATAGCATCTAGTAGAGAACGAACCTGGGCCGACCTGGCGCCCATGGAGGGGCAGGAATATAAGGTGCAGGCGGAAGGCACAGCGGGTGCAATGGCCAGAAGGGGGGAAATTGAAGTGAAATAAATGAGTATAACTCACTCATTCGGGTGAATAAATGAGTTAATATGCCTGGGGTGCCCAGTACACAGTGAGAGCTAAGAAAACCCAGCTCTCGTCATCACTGCCCTTCTGTGGGCACATGCCGGGGGTCTGCCCACTTGGAAACAGTGGCAATAGAGGCAGTGTGCTCCCCTTCCGACCACACAGGTGACCCATGACATTGGGCATTGGTTACAGCTGGACTGAGTAAAAGAGACAGACAGTAAGCCACACATATGTGAAGAGTGCCATCTAACGAGTATTGACTTGCATACACGCTCCATGTGCGTCCGTTTCATTGAAAAGTTTCTCATGTGCCTTTGTAACCCCTTCCTCTGCTCCCCACCCAACACCCACTTCCTCAGAGCATCCCTCATCTTCCTTTTCAATAGAAGAGTTTGCATTTTCTAAAATTTTATAGAAATGGAATTAGGTAACATGTTCTCTCTTTTTTAATCTGGCTTCTTTAATTCATCATAATTACTTTTACGAGGTGAAATGCATGTAACAAAAATGAATCATTCTAAAGTGAACAATTCAGTGGCATGTTGTGTAGTCACAGTTTTCTGCAGCCACCGTGTCTCCCTAGTATGAACGTATTTTCGGCATCTCAAATAAAACCCTGTACCCACTGCTCCCCATTTCCTCATCCCCTAAGTTTTGAAAATTACCAACCGTAAATCTTTCTCCTTCTTTCTTTTGTCCCCTATCCCATAAACCCTGACAGCCTGTGTATTTGCCTTGTCCCAATGTGAAGTAACTAATCTGAGTCTTCAAGATACGACCCTTATTTCCAAACTTGTGTCTTGCCCTTGACACTTATTCTAGTCTTGGAGAATGGCACCCGTCCACCCCCCCAGTTCACGGCCCCAGCTCCAGGGGCTCCTCTCTCAACAGGTAAATCAGACCCTCACTAATCTTCATCTTCATTCCGAGCCACTGGGAAAGCCCTCTGCACAGCACTTTTTAGGTCCCCTTGAACCTGTGCAATATCTAACGCACTCAAACGTTTCAGGCTTTTCAGATTTCGATCTTGACCCGAGCAGACTCTGTCCCTCCCTGGCCCCCCTCTAGGTTCACCTCTGCTTTCACACACTTTGCCTCTGGCCATTTCTCCAAGGATCTCAGCCAAATGCACTGGACACCCCCCACAGCAGGAAAAGACTAGAACCAGAGGAGACATTTATGCCCCATTTCCCAGATTCTGTGGCAGTCTCCCTAAGGACAGGAATGTAGAATTTGTAAAACATCAAAGAAAACAGTAAACAAGGACACTGACGTCTGGCCAGAGCTGCAGGTCACAGGGGACTTGGCTGGCAAGGGGGTCGTTCTGTGCGGGCCTGTGGGTGGCTGACGTGACAGGCACCTGCATGTTTACTAAAGTAGTTGAGGTTTATGACGGAATATCTTTTAAAAATCTCCGTGGTCTTTTTTGAAGATGCAGTGGAAATGGATGTGGAATGAGAACGCCGTTGATGGCAAGATCACTGCAGAAAGGTGCCCTTTCAAATGGGTACAAGTTCTCAGATTCCGAGACCATGACTGCTTTGAGGTCATCGTGTGAAGGATCTGGGCAGTCAGGTCACCTCCTGCTATGAACATCAGTTCAGAAGAAAGGGAGGAAAACTGGAAATGTTTATTTGGAGGATTATAGTCAGGGAAGGAAAGAAACGGGAAGATCTGAAAATGTGGTAAAGGTCGACACTGTGAGCAAGAGGAGAGAACGTAACTACAGGCAGGTGGTGTCAACCTAACGACGCCTGAAACCAATTTAAATATCAAAGAGAGACTTTATCAAAGACCACGCAGTAGGGCTGTGAGACAGAACGCAGCACCCCGGATTCGATATACTTCGGAGATTTTAAGAACAGGAAAAGGAACCATGGGAATCTGTGTTTGCTAATTGGCTTTACACACAAGAAAAGCAAAACTCAAAAATACTGACAGGAGGTCCTTTTACATCTTGTCTCTAAAGGCCCCCATCCAAGTCATCCTCCTACCCTTCCTCAGAGCTGGGCCGCAGAACACCAGGAAGGTTCAGATACAAAGTAACGGGCCCATTGCTTCTGAGTCGGATATTGCCCGGCTTCTAACACCAGCTAGAACCTTTCAGTGATACTTATGTATATTTCCAAAGGCCGGAGAGAGGATCTGCAATTACCAAATTGCACTTACGTCTTTAGAGGAATGGCCTAAAAAAATAAAGTCAGATGACTGCAGTCAGAAAGAACCTGCCTAAAGGTCAGTGACTCTGAAATAACTTTAAAGCCTCTAGGCCATAAGAAAGCTTTTTTTCACAGCAGAGGGAAACACAACGATATAGCTTTCAGCCAAGACCCACTTTGCATCTCCATCGGGTCCTAATGTTTATGAAGAGGTGTCAGATCCTAGCAATGCAGGCACAGGGGCAAACGGCTGAGGGCCTCTGAACAGAGCCAGGATCTGCTCGCCCAGAATGTTGTACTTCTGGCATTTTCCATGGATATATGTTATCTCTCAACAGGCAACTTTTTTTTTTTTTTTGATCAAATGTTATCAAGCAAACAAGAGTATCGCTGACCCCGCGACATGGCTGCTGTGATTTGATTTGTCCCGACTGGTGACCGAAGTGCAGAGAAACCGACATTCACCACATAGTGTGCTCTGAGGCAGGGTTATTTTACAAAACAAAAGATAGGGGTCTTCACAAGGTTTTTGGAATTAGGAGGCTACACCCTCACATGTCACCTGCAGTCTCTCTAGCTTTGAGGGATGCCCTCCTCTCTAGATGCCAAAATTATTCATCAGGTCAAACTGAGCTTCACAAAGGGTGAGGTTGTTGCGCATTCTGTGGGCAACATTTGCAAAACCCAGTCTAACTAGGGTTTGGAACCAAAACCTTTGTTTGCATTGCCGATGTTTCCAATTACATTCTATTAAGAAAAGGGACAGAGTCATGCTGAACTTAAGCAAGTACATCTCACGCCATGAAAATAAGAATACTCTAGAAGACCTTAGAATTTATAGGGAGAAATCAAATAAAGAAAAAAGGTCAGTGTTACTAGCCACATATGTGTCTTTTCGTTTATTCTTGTTGTCCACACAGTGTCCAGGTGCCCCTACGTGACCGTTAGAAAAGGAACGGAACTTGGATTTCTGCAAACTCATCACGTGCTCCCATTGGTCATACGTGACAACTACCCCTACTCTGAGGGCCTTGGTACCTCCTGCACTGTAAAGATGGTGCATCTGAGACCAGCCAAAGGTGGGATCTGGTATAAACTGTGGCCTATATCAGCAAAAATGACGAAGTGAGCTCTCAGTTTTGAGCATGTATTGACTCAATGCAAGTCTTCTGACAATGGTCCACCTTCATAACAAATCTACTCAAGAAGTGCAAAAACATTATTTAGGGTTTAATAAAATAAAAAAGGGAATAGGGAATTATTTTGACCTCAAAAGCTATCAAGCCCCTTTCCTCATGTAAACGTTTGCGTATGTTGGGCAAGGCAGGCTTCTATCTGCTGTCCACCTCAGGGCCAAGGGTACTTTACAGTGATTGGTGAGACATTTAGCTCTTCTTAGATAATTAATTAGGCCATAAAGATGGCCCCACCGGGTCTTCATGACCGTGTATTTGGAAAAGTTTTATCTAAAAACGTTTTCCATTTGAACAGGACTTTATCGCCTGGCCTGTGAACTGAATAACACGGTGAAAGAAATCTCTAAAGAGAAGTGGCTGTGGTTCTAACAAAAGAGAGGGACTGTGGGAACAGAAGGGAACTACCTGGTACCATGAAGGCCCTGCAGGAAAACCCTCAGGTAACCCAATGCTCCGTAAAGAAATACCCAAATGTTAATTACATTGTGAACAAGCCGAAGGTCCTTTTTACCCACTTAGTTAATACAGTCCTGGGAGTTCTGGGCAGAAAAATAGGCAAGAAGATAAACCAAGTGGTATCCAAACTGGAAAAAATGAAAAATTATCTCTTGAACAGAAAACTTAACTTTTGTTCCAGATTTTATTTATTTATTTTCAGAGAGAAGGTAAGGGAGGAGGAAAGAGAGGGAGAGAGACGTAGACGTGAATGTGAAACATCGATCGGATACCCCTCCTACGTGTCCCGACTGCGACTGAGCCTGCAAACCAGGCGTGTGACCAGACCGGGAATCCAGCAGGTGAGCTTTTGTCTCACAGAACAATGCCCGACAACCTAAGTCACTCTTGTCAGTGCGACAACTTAATTTTTTATGCAGAAATTTCTAATGTTTTCACCCTCCCTACAAAACCCTGTCAGAATTCATGAACTATGTTAAGTCACAAAAGATAAAATCAATGGCTGGCATCATTTGCATTTGCTTAGAAAAACAGTGAACAAACCAAAAATGGAGTTAATAAAACAGTGTCACGTACAGTAGCATCAGAAAGAATCAAATACTTAGGAAAAAATTCACCAAGTACATGGAAGGTATATGCCGTGAAAATGACCAAATGTTTCTGAAGCTAGGTTTAAAAAAAAGAAATGTAAAGACATTTATGTTCATGGACTGAAGACTTCCAATCGTCTGCATATTTTATAGAATTTCTACCCAAAATCCAATGACCCAGCAAGCTCCGATAACATCCTGCCTCTGTGCCCTTTGGAAAGGTAGCCCCCCGCTGCCACCAGGCCGCTTCTCGGCCTTCCCTCGGTGTGCCTTTTATAGGCACTGGCTGCCCACTGCTGCCTCGGGATAAGGAGACTTGGGGTACCGGGGTGCACGTCGCATTTCTAACGTGCTTATGGGTAAAGACGAACCTGCCTGACCCGAGAGGAGCAGTGACAGTCTCGCCAGAGTCTGAGCCAGACACTGAAAACCTTGGCCCTCACTCTGAAATCTGTCGTCTCTGGGCTCTGTCTAGCCTGTGCCCTCCTGCCACACCGGCTGGCCTGCCTTTCCTAACTTTTACCCTCTTTGGTGTGCCTCTAACCCTTCCCTCTTTGGTATCAATTCCCATTCTCTTTCCTCACCAACCATCCGCCAGACTGTGTGGTCCCCCATCCCTCCCATCCCTCCTGGTTTTCTAGAATTTTGGCCCCTCAGTGGTTGCTAGCTTTTTCCTCATTCTCAGTCTCCCTGTAATCCCTTTCCCAGCATCCCATCTCCCATATCCGTGGGGTCATCAAACCCTACAATGTGGGCTACTGTGCCCCTGGAAGTAAATAAAAACATGGTTTCCTGGTGCCTGTGTTTAGGGTTGCATTCTTTCCTCCTTCCCATTCCCACACACCCACCCCCTCCGCCACCCTTCACTCTGATTTTTTAAATCCTTTCTTGTGGTTATTTCCTCCCCTGTATAAAAGTGTACACACCCCTCCGTGGAATCCTCAAATCAAGTGTTTGGTTTCAGTGTAAAAGACAGTCATCTGAGTCTTCGAGGATCATTTTTTCCCCCCAAAAGCCACCCTGCCTCTCAAGGTAATACCCATGTTTTGCAGAATTGCTTCCTCTTCTTCCCCACTCCCTCGTCCAGCTACGATGACCCTCTCCTTGGTGAGAGGTCCCCGCAACCTGACCTTCTCCACAATGTGGGTCCCTCAGCCTCTTCCTGAAAGCCTGCACCCTCCCTATGCTTCTTTATTCTCTTCGTCCTCAACTGAGATGACAACACATAACTTTCCTCTTTGCTTGGCTTTTCTAATCACTGCGTTTTTTTCTTCTGCCTCTGCTCAGGGTTTTACCACTCCTTGTCTCCCTCTGGTGGCCGTCTGGTTCCCAAAGGCCATCTGGCCTGCAGCTCCATCTAGGATTTTGATCTATGGTCAGAAGCCGACCAGAGCCAACAAAGCCTGAAATAACCCAGAAAACTGTATGTTTTCCAATACCATGCATCCTGTTGGTAGACTCTCTTTGAATCCGGCAAACAGAGTTTATAAACCAACAATAAAAGCCACGAATGGGTCCTGTGTTGCAGGTACACCGAAAGGCCCCCAAATGGTCACAAGGTAGTGAAGGCACTGGGTGCCTGTGACCAAGAGCTGGGGCCTGCGCGGGGCTGCCTTTTGAAGCAATCATTATGCTCCATGCACCGTCTATGACAGGGTCTCTTTAAAAGATTTGCGCATCTGCTCCCTTTACATGTGAGGAGAAAATGAGCGTGGAATTGTAACAGAGTTGGCGGGTAGAGTTTTTCATTTACCACACAAGTAATTTGCTCGGTGTTCCACCAGCGTGGTGAGGCAGCCTTAACGACACTCTTTTGCCCCGATGTGCCACCCTGTCAAGGCTGTGGAGGAAATTTCAGACAAGCGACAAAAGAGTGAGCGGGTGGTCACCTGTGTGTCTTCAGAGGGCATCTGAGCGGAGAAGGCATGCAGCCTGTGTACACGTTTTGTAACAGTTCTGAGGCCAGAGGCCCGAAACGTGCGGCACCGCGGTGGGATCCTGGTGTGCGTCTGTGGGACCCTGCCTCTCCTCAGACTCCGGGGACATCCGCTTTTGCCTTTTCTAGATTCTGGATGCAGCTCTCCTTCTTGGCTCATGGTTTTCTATCACATGCACACCGTTCATCTTGTGGTTCCGTGGTCGCATCTGCTCTTTTTCTTCTGTCATTTAGTTCTTCTCTGACTCTCTGATTTAGAAGAACACAAGCAATTGCATGAAAAATCCCCCAGAAAATCCAGAATAATCTTTCTATCTCGCCACCTATCACCTCATTACGTGTGCAAAATGTCTTCTGCAGAATATAGCAGTCCCAGTTTCCGGGGTGTAAAAATAACAGTATCTTTAGGAGGCAATGCGTGTCTCCACACCAGTATTCAAAGAACTGCAAAGGGTCTTATGCTTGTATTTTAAAAAGCTTTCTAAACCTACCTGGCTGCGGTTTTGTGTACGTGAATGAGGTGTTCTTTCCACAGTTGTAGCTTCTCATTATCCCAGCGCTGAATATGGGTCTAATTGCTCCCCACCCTTTTGGCCATGTGTGCGGTCAGACATCCTTCCAAACACTCCGATTCCAGGGTGGTGACACTGGGAGGAAAATGGGGCTGGGTGCCCGTGCAGAGGCTCCTCATCCAGGAGCCCCTTCTAAGGGTGTAGAACTTGCTCAAGTCAAATCTGCGACTCTGTAAGAAGCCAAGCCTTCAGCCTGAAGTCATTTCTTGAATTGAAGCTAACAGGCACACTCGCTATGTCTTTTTAAAAGATTCAGTTATTTCACTTATGTAAGACACAGCTTTAAAATTGATAGAGGACCGTTTGATTACATTTCTCATGGACGACTGTGACATGTTTGACAAATTAGTCATGTGTCTAATGAGGCAGTCACCAACATTTTTAAAGCAGATGTTTTCTACTGAAGAAGTTTCTTTCTTCTTACCAGAAAAATTGTTTCGTTTGAGCTAAAGTTGGCACAACAGAGAGGATGAACTACAGGACAGAGTTACTTGAAGTCATCAGATAGTTACTCCAGAAGGGGGAAGAAAGGAGAAAGCTGAAAAAGAGTCTAGCTTTCTTATTCTCCTCTTACAGACCCTGGGTCTAAAGTCTCAAAAAGAAAACAAAACACCCAAATGAAACCCTGTGCTGCCCTTATTTCAGGGAGCTTCTGAGGGGGTGGGGAAGTTGTATGAACTCCCTTAGAGTGCTGAGTGCAAAGAGATGACAGGGAAAGACACCGCGGAAACTGCTTTTTTGAAAATGTATCCTCATTAACAACGAAAACTTAGTCTGGTAGATGTAGAGTTGTTAAACTGCCCACACTGCCCTCAGCTATGTGCAGATTTAATGTAACACATAGTAATCTCAACAGCACTTTTTCAGGAAATAGAAAATATCGTTCTCAATTTCTATGCTACTTCAAGGCACCCTGGGAATTCATAACAGCCTTCATAATAATAATGTCAGAGACTTGCATTTTCTAATTTCAAGACTCATTATAAAGCTCAAGTGAAAATAAAGTGGTACTGGCATAAAGAGAGACCAACATTTAGACCAAGAAGAACAGAACAGAGGTCTTAGATCTCCTGTATTTGACCAAATCGTTAACAAGGTTGCCAAAACCCCTTAATGAAGGAAAGGTTGACTCCAGAAAAAGGTCCTTGAAAAGTTGGATAGTCACATGCAAAATAATCTCTTACCACATACAAACATTAGCTCAAAAGGGATTAGAGTTCTAAAGGGGAGACCTAATATTAGTAACACTCACAGGAGAAAACACGAGAAAAGCTTTATAAAATTGGACTTGACGATGATCATTTGGATATGTTTTCAAAAGCTTAGGGAACAAAGGAAAATAGAAAATGTGAGTATATCAAGTTTAAAACTATTGGTCATCAAAAGAAAAAATCAAATTAGTGAAAAAGAAACCTACAGAACAAATTAAGTATTTGCAAGATCT
>PVJD01013862.1:0-31920 GCA_004026545.1 Mormoops blainvillei | reverse complement strand
TATGATACTCCTAATATTAATGGCTTGTGAGACATGCCTGAATTCAAAAACAAAGTTTTTAGCAAGGTATTTTAAATTATTCCATAACACTAATAACAGCGCAAATAATTCTTGTTTTAAAAGAAAATCATACAAACAAAATGGCAATTACAAACAATAAGTGAGTAAATTGATATAAAAATTTTAATCTAAATATTTTAAGTTTTAATTTAAAAATTTAGATTTACAGAAAAACTACACAGATAGTAAAGAAAGTTCCCAAATATACTTTACCCAGCTTCTACTGATGTTAATTAATATTAACATCTTATATAACCATGGGACATTTTTTAGAACTAAGAAATTGTCAGCAGTGCAACACTGTTAACGAAGCCAGAGACTTTATTCAGACATTGCCAGCTTCCCACTAGTAGCTTGGTCTGTTCACAGATCCGATCCAGATGCTATGCTGTATTTAGTTATCATGTCTCTTAAGGTACTCCGAACCAGTGATAATTCTCAGTCTTGTATTGTTTTTCATTACCTTGACCCTTCTAAAGAGTACTGGTCAGGCATTTTGTAGAATGTTCTTCTATTTGGGTTTGTCTAATATTTTCTCTTGATTATTAAACTGAGCTACAGACTTGGAGGAGAGCAGCCTAGAGGGGAAGGGTCCTTTCTTTACACTGTATCAGAATATCCATAGCAACATGACTTCTTTCTGACGACGTTAATCTTTGTCCCTTGTGGTGTCTGCCAGCCTTCTCCATTGTTTTTCAATGTCCATACTCTATTTTTCAGAAGCAAGTTACTAAGTCTGACCTATACTTAAGCCCTCCACCCCAAGAAAGAAGTAGTAAACAATTTGTAATAACTAATAAATATCTTAGAGAGATATTTTGAGGCTATGCAAATATTTTGTTTAACCTTAAAGTTTTACTCATTAGTTTTAGTATTCATCACGCTGCAGTTATTACTATGGCATTCTAATTGGGATTTTCTATTTTCCCCATTTCTTGTACATTCATTTCTTGGATTCTCTGAGGAAGATATAGTCATTCTCCACCATTTATTAATTATTTGTTTATTAATCATGTATTTATACCAGTATGGATTCATGAGTATTTAATTTTATTATGACCTTATAACATAATACTATCATCATTCTTTTTTTTTTTTCTCAAAATGTTTCAACTTTGGTCATTAGGGTCTCTTCTATGTTGATCTAATATTCTTTTTGACATACCCCCACCTTTTTTTTCTAAAATAGTTTCTTATTGCTCCAGCTCATTTTTACTTCCTGCCCCAGCCCTAAAATTAGTCATCTCTCCAAGGAACTCTGTATGCTTTTATTGGAGAATGGTATTTAGAAACTGAGATCTGTGTGTTAGGAGTCCTTATTGATAGTAGATACCACTGCTTTGAGTATACATCAGGAGACAGAGCTAGGAAATATATATGTTTTTTATACTAATAATGAATATAATTATTTTTATCTCTACCTGTCTGCATATATTTAAAAAAACAAGAGATTAATCTGATATATTTGACACTGACAAAATTTCCAAATGCAGATTTTAAGTTAACATGGATTTCATTTATATACAGTGGGTGCTCAAACAACATTTTGATCAACATCATTTTCTTATAATGTTGATGATATGCCCTAGAAAGTTGTCTTGTTTATATTAATTAGCTTATTGTAAAATTGTTTTTATTATCATAAAACTTGTTGGTGACATTAACTGAGGACTTACTGTATCTATACATTCAGGCTGAGTTTTTTCAGCACGTTGTGCATCATCAAAACTTCGATCAAGTCACTTATCTATGTTTTAAGCATTCTATTAAATTAAACTTATTTCAAATATGAAAAACAAGTGTTACATAGTAATCAGAAAATTATATTAACTTTACATTCATTTCATAATCACTCATTAAGCACAGAGAAAAGTAGTAACATTAAGACTTACAAGGCATCTTCCCTCACAGAGTTTTTAATTGAGACTAATATGCAATATTTACATTGTTTTAATTGCTGATAATTTATTAAATCTTATTGTATGTTTATCACAAGCATAACCTTTAAATTCTTCTCACCCTCAGGATAGTTGCGCTATAAGGGGGTAATATAAAGATGTAATGAAAGTTTTACTTTCATTGCATGAACATATAAGATATCAGTATACAACCAAATTTTTATAGATTTAATTATTCTAAAATGCTTCTTTCCCAGTTTAATTTTCCACTTTCATTAATAAATTTTTAATATTCAATCAAATCAAATGTGGTGAAGTGTTTAATAGAATAACACTGAATGTAATTTGTACCTTTAAAAAACTGATCAAACTCATCACAGCAGCTGATGTGATATCAAGACTAACATCTCAACAATCTCGGTCGGAAATGAAGACCTGGTACCTACATTTGTTGTATGTACTTGGCCTCTTGGCTGCCAAACCCATACCCATCTGTTCAGATGGCATGTTGCCTACGCACAAGTTGGCTGGCCTCTTGTACTATGACATGAGTTCCAGCCAATGACAGCTAACAAAATGCTTCAGGAGGCAGCTCTTCTTACAGGAGGTTCTATCTCATGCCAAAGATAGAGAAGCAGTTGGCATGATACATCCATTTAAACTTTGTTATACCTGTTGACACTTTTGTGCCAAAAGCAGACAATGCAACAAATGAACAAGAGAAAGCACAAAGGATTTAATGAAGCTTAAAAATAACCCTTCTCACCCTCTTAGAAATAGATGCTCAATTTCACTGCTGATTAGTTGCACAGTTGACATTTAATTAATAGTAAGTGAAGATTGCTTTCTAAGTGACTAGAAAAGAGTTTGTAATAAGGCATCCTATAGCTCCAGGATATGGGCCCTTAACTCCCCATATTGTGTCATGCACACAAAAATAATTACACTAAATATCCCCTTTGTCTATTTTTTAAAAATGCAGACCCATGTCAATCAAAGATTTCTGTTAAGATAGCTTTCTTTTACCACAGAATTATCATGATTATTACAAGGCTTCAAGGCATTTGCACTAAAACTTAGATTACCTCATTCCTAGGAAAGGTAAAGGCTACTAGGTGGGGAAGTATCACGTAAAATTGTTCCAGAACTTCATTTTAACAAATATCAGATTACTATTTAAAATATCTCTACATACACCACCCCGGCGGGTGTGGCTCAGTTGCTTGGAGTGTCGTCCCGTAGACTGAGAGGCCACGGCTTTGAGTGTCTGTCAGGACACAGTGGCCGGGTTGGTCTCTGGCCGGTCCGCAGTTGGTCCCCATGCTGCAGGCAGCCAATCGATGTTTCTCTCTCACACCAGAGTTTCTCTCTCCCTTCCTTCCCCCTCTCTAAAATCAATATGCATGTCTTCCTGTGAGGATAAAATTATTTTTGTTGTTTTAAATGACTGGCAAGTTTGAAGGTTTAAAAATAAAATCAAATAATAACACAAAACAAAACAAAATTTAAAATATATATTTCAATAAAATTTTATGTTCCAATATAATGACATATGCTTATTTATAAGTATAGTCATTATTTGCATTGTTTAAGTTCCTGTGATTTATGGAGTTTTATTTTATCTTTTACTACAAACATATTCTTCAAATGTTTCGAATGTGTCTCTATAGATAAAACGAATCATACTTTCATTACGACTGTGAGCAATTCCCCACCCCCACCTCTTGAACTAACAGAAGGCCTGCAGCACACCAATATTCGATTCGAAATCTAGGAAATGGTTCTGAGAAAAAGGAAAATTCATTGTAATAATAATGATCGAAAAATCATAAAATGATTAAATGAGCAATACATAATGTCTCAAAGGGTGGGAGGAGCAGGAGGGGTATGTAACCCCTTGACATGCCCTGCCACAGTCCTAATTAATGATTTCTTCCCTGCTCATTGTATAAGTTGAACACCATCAGCAGCAACAGCAGCAGCAACGAGCGTTTACTGAACACATTATTTATCAGATTCTATGCCAAATTCCTTAAATCCGTAACTCATTTAATACTCAAAATACCAAGCAAGATATCATTTCTCAATTTCACAGATAAACTGAAGCACAGAGAGATTAAGTAACTTGCCTCAGTGCAGTTATGAACAAATGGACCAGTGAAGCTTCACGTTCCAGCAGTCTGTCTTTTGAGCCCGCAATCTTAAACACTGTGTATAACTCCAACTCCTCTTTTATCACTTGTATTTTATACTCTGTGCTCCAGTGGATACTGAACTTTAAAAAGTTCTTCCAAAATACCCTTCTCTCTTGAACCCATTTTTTCTGCCTGGACTTACACTTCTTTCTCCCCATTTGCTTCATAGGAATAAGTTTTACTTAGCTTTGAGGTCCCAATATTGACATCATTCTCTTCCTTGGTTGATATCACTGCCCTCCTTGATGCCTTAATTTTAGGTTCGATGTTTCTTCTGCATGTTACCATTACACATCTCTAACAGCATCTTTGATTTTGTATAGAAATTGAATGAATTAATGTCTATCTTCCAATCTAGATCACAGGTATTTTGAAGGGGAAGACCCAATACATCGTTTTCATTTTGTAATCACAGTGTCTACCATGGCGAATGCATTCTCTATAAGTACTCGTTCATACATTCATTTGATTAACACTAGGTGGCAGGCAGTGTTCTAGGCCTTAGGCACACAACAGCAAGCACGAGAGGTGAAGCACTTGCCCTTGTGGGGCTTATTTTCTTGTTCAGGATGGGGCTAAGTAATAATTAAAATGAATATGTATACTATGCAATACATGGAAATAAACACTATAGAGAACTATAAGACAGCGAACTATGATAGAGTTTGTGGTGAAGTTGAGGATTGTAAGAAAGTTAGGCAAAGCTTTTTAAGGAAGGTGGCATTGGAGGAAAGGCAGAAGAGAGTAAGTTTCCTTGTGATACTTGGGACAGTGGATTATAGTGTTCGAAGCAGGGAGAAAAGTTGAAAGCAAATGCCTTCGAGCATAAGCATGAAGTGACTCTTGGATTTAACAATATGGCAGCTATTGGCAGCCTTGACAAGAGTCAGTATAGCTGATTGATTAGAGTATCCTGACTGGAGTGGAGACATGAAATAGAAATAATAAGGAGTTTATCTATAAAAGGGACAGAGAAATGATAGTTGGAGGAGAAAGAAGGTTCATGGAAATATATTTTAAAGACAGTAGGAATAAACAGTGTATTTGTATAGTAATGGGGAAATTCCAGGAGAGGCTGAAAACTTGATGATATTAAAAATATATATTTCTGGAGCTATGTGCTTGAATCAGTGGAATCAAATAACTATAGGCTTTATATTAAAAACTTCCAATTAATAATTACTTTTAAATGATTGAAATTTATTTCCCTTTCATGTAACTTTCAAGGTGAGAGCAGATCAGACCTAAGATGTTTGGACCACAGCATCAGGAACTCAGGTTCTTCGCTGGTTTATTCCTCTGCCACCTGTAAGCTTGGTTTGGTTCACATTGCACAAAATGCCTCATAATTACCTCCTAGCAAGGAGGGAAAAGGAGGATGAGGCAAGGGGATATCTGCTCTTTCTCTCTGAAGGCAGATCCAGAAGTGACATACGTTACACACAGCATGATCCTATGCAGAAATTAAACACAACCCACATCTAATTTCAAAGGCTGTTGGGAATCGAATTCTTATTCTGGTTTATGCAAGTGTTTAAAATTTGTGATCTCTTTTCCTACAGCAGATGGGAAGTAGGGATTTGACATATTTTCAACTCTATAACCTTTCCAATCAGGATAATTCAAAAATATATAAGTTGTTCTTCCTTCTGTCCCACTTCCACTCCCCAGTTTTTCCCAGGGGCTGGTAGCTGTGGCAGAGAAGGGGGTGGAAATGGATGTGGGGGGATTCTAGTCTCTACTACATAAAAGAAAAAAGTAATTTGTGTGTCCAGTGGAAGGAGGCTTTTTCATGTCTCAGAGGAAAGCAAATCTAGATGGAAAGGGCATCGAGTTTCCACCTACCTCAAACCAATAAGTCCATAAGTTTAGTCAAAAATATGCTTAGCTCTCACCTATGCCATAAATCAAATTGCTTAACTATTTTGAGTGTGAAGCAGTAGAGTGTGTCAGTAAAACATGGGGAAGCTAAAGGATGGGTGAATGGATCCAGGTCGACACCCCAACTCCTATGCTTATTATCTGCATGGCCTTAAACATTTTACCTTATTTATTTAAGCTTGTGTTTCTTAATATATGACAAAAAAGGGTAAATAATAATACCAGCCTCATGTGATTATTAGGACTAGTGTCTACTCACAGCAAGTACACGAAAATAATAGCCTCTTAAAAACTCCATACGTAAAAGTGGAGTCAGTGCTTCTGATTTTACTTGTTTCACCATCTAAATAACAATGGGAATATTAAGTCTATTATCTGCTTTTAATTTTAAAATTATGAAGATAATGTAAGTGATGATAAAGTCCTAAGAATTTCCTAATCATCTCTACAAATTTTCTTTTTCTTTTTATAACCCACTCAGGAGTCTTTTTCTGAGTAAATCTTTTATATCTGAAGCATAACAACTTATACTTCAAGTCATTAATGTAGTAATTACTCACATGGCAATTTTTATGTTTTTTTTTGTTTTCCCATTAAAGATAAAAATTGACAATTATTGACAAAAAACATGATAGATGACAGACAGAAAAATATAATCTATAAAGTTATGTAAAATTAAGTTCAAATTCTAAGTATTTTATACAGATTTGCTGATGTAGTTTATTCTCTCTGAATCTCATTTTACTCATTTGTAAAATGGGAATATTGATGCTGTCTTTGTTACAGACCAAATGTTTGTGTTTACCCCTCCCCCAAATTCATAAGTTGAAATCCTACCCCCAATGTGATAGTATTAGGAGGTAGGGCCTATGAGAGATAATTAGGATTAGATGAGGTCATGAGAATGGAGCCCTCGTTAATGGAATTAGTGCCCTTATAAGAATTAGAAGAGAGCTTGCTCCTCTTTGGTTTCTGCCACGTGGATATTTAAAGAGAAATTGGTTCTCTGCATCTGGAAGAAAGCCCACGCCTGAACCCAACCATGCTGGTTCACTGATATTGGACTTCCAGCCCCCAAAACTGTTGTTTATAATCCACTTAGTCTATGGTACTTTTGTTATAGCAGCCTGAACAGACTAAGGCGATCTTTTAAGTTTGTTATGATTAAACCGAAAGAAAAAATAATAATTTCTTTATTCAGTGCCTAACATACAACGTACATAGTGTATTTTCACTTAATATCTCCTTTCAGATGATTGTACACCCTGTGAGGGGGGGACTTTATATGACTCACAACTGCATCCACAATGCACACACAGTACATGGAATACTAGGTAGTTAATGAGTATTTGTGAATGAATGTGATGCCATTGATGACAATCTAACATTTTTTTCAAGTATTATTAAAACAAAGCACATGGTCTAAGGTCTTTTTCCTTTCTATAATTCTGTTATTACATAGCTCTGCCACTATATAAGCCCTTCACTTCATTATTTTGGGCTAAAAATTAATGATACCATTACCTTTCCTTATTGTACGTCAGGTTGACCTAACTCAAATCATTTTCAGGCAGTTTCTACCAATTCTACAGGGCTTGAAGGCGAGCTATCAATACCCTTGCATTTTTTCTGCCCACTGTGCTTAAATAACCCAGTGATTATTCATACTGTACATGAGCCAGCTCAGTGGATCTGTTTTAATCTGAATTATAGTGTATATTGTTTTAAATAGCCTGGTCTAGCACCACCTACTTAGTGCTAGGACTTTTACAGCAAAGTAGAAAAAATATTGGGTTGCTAATGAAATTGTCTAAGAAACTGGGTGTTAATGTCTGTGACCCTGCCAATATAGACTGCAGTACTGAAGGATGGAAACCACTATCATTCAGTGCACTCTTCGCTTAATTTTTGAGAAATGGTCTATTAATGAATCAGAAACACATTATCTTATATTTAGCCTTTATTCCTCTTGATTTAATCAGAATATTGTATTCCATTTTGTAAAGCAGTATTTGATTAGTAGTATTTCTACAGTGATATGAGGTATTAATCCAGTGGACTGAAGTTAAAATATATTTGCAAACTGCTTATATTTGCCTTCCATTGCAAATCCTCATCTGTAGTCCTTTTAAACTATATTTGAAAATTAGCACTAATTTTTAAATGGCATCATAAATAAAACATATTTTACTTCCCAAAGTAAAAAGATATAAAATAATTTTCCGAGAAGCTTTCAGGGGAAAAAAAAGCTACAAAATATTTTTTTTTCTGGGTAGATATAAATTACCAATACTACATTACAGTCATGTCTGCCTTAAAACAAAGAAGAGAACAATAGAACTTGTTTATAAACTATAATTTATGCTTAGGTTAGGAAGGAAACTATATTTTAAAAGTGTGTGCATTCCCCAGATTTAACTTTCAGTAAACCTTTCCTCCCTTTATGCATCAGGATAAATCTCACTTTTACCCTGAAGGAACCTTTACATTCCACAAAAAAAGAAGAGACCAGACGAAATCAAGTATTCTCTACACAACAAAGGAGCCTATATGTCTGCAGGTTTTTACTTTTTCTAATGACTTTTTTATGAAGAAAGGAAAACTTACTGTCTGGTGGGAAGGGGTGTTGTAGGTATTTTTTTAGTCCATATTTGTTACACTATTACTATTATCAAAAATAGTTACCATGGTAATAGCTCCATTTATATCTAATCTTAGAGCTGAATTATAGAAAACACTCCCACCGGGTAGCGTACAATGCCTTTTGACGGTTTCATCTAGCCTATTATTTAAAGTGGGAATTATTTTAAATACTATCAAGTTGTTACATTCTACTCATGACTGTTCTTTTGTTACTCTCAAGCTCTTGAAATCCTTTGGTGTGTAGCATTGGAAAAACCCTGTTTAATTTCAATATGTATTCTTTAATAATGTTTCATTACCCTCCTTTTATGAATGCTTTATAAGCTTGGGTATAGATGATAGTTTACATTTTTCTATAACTTAAAATTCAAAAGGAATTATAAAAAGACAAATTTAAAGGGGTGGGAGTTGGGGGACTGGATGAAAGAGGTAAAAGGATTAAGTAAAAAAAAAAGAGAGAACTAACAGACAATAGTATGGTGATTGCCAGAGGGAAAGAGGGTAGTGGAGGTAGAGGAGGGTAAGGCAGTGATAAATGGTGATGGGAGACTTGACTTGGGGTGGTGAGCACACAATACAATATATGGATGGTGTATTACAGAATTGTATATCTGAAACCTATATAATTTTATTAACCAATGTCACCCCAATAAATTCAAAAATAAGATAAAAACAATTATATTAACATAAAATAGGTATTAAATAATAATATTTGCATCTTCTAAGGACCCTTAAATATAAAGGGATCACTTTCTCTAAAAGATACTCATATCTTATGACCAAGAGTCATAAATAAATGAAAGATGCCCTGGCTGGTGTAGCTCAATGGATTGAGTGCTTCCCTGCGAACCAAAGAGTTGCTGGTTCAATTCCCAGTCGGGGTACATGCCTGGGTTGTGGGCCAGGTCCCTAGTAGGGGGCATGGGAGAGGCAACCACACATTAATGTTTCTGTCTCTCCCTCCCTATCCCTCTGTCTAAAAATAAATAAAAAAATCTTTATCAATCAATCTATCAATCAATAAAAGATGACAATAGACTCACAGGCTTTAAAGGATAAATACATAAATAATTAAATGATGACCATAGACCCACAGGCTTTAAAGGAACTTTGAGAGACCATTCAGCTTATTCTTCCAACTTTAGCCTGAACAAACACTAAATCACCCAACATGACTTTTTCTAGAGAACATTCTGTAAAGACCATAATTATACCCTCCATGATAACATACTTCAGTGTTTTACAACCCTTATTCTTCAGAAATTCTTCCCAGTGTTTGACTGAGGTGCACCCTGCATCAGTATAACTACACCTCCCCTGGCTCTGTGCTGTGTTCGCTCACTGACATCTATGAGATAATCCTCAGTAAATTGCTAACATGCTTTCAACAGCAACCTGAATATGAAGAAAGACACCACGCATTGGCTATATGGAATTACTAGGAAAACAGGGCTAAATCTACCTCCTTGATAGCCATTAAAAATTATTGGCTAAAACAACTGTTTACAAATGTTGAAAAGCCTGATGATACATTATAAAAGGAGAGTATCTCATTATAACAGTATAATTATAACCCAATTTAAGTGAATATAACTTAGAGTGAGATAAATAAGATGATAATTGTTCTGTTATAATATTGAAATATGAGATTTTTTACATTCCATTTGTCAGCTTTAGGCAATGTTTTGTTTTATTTTATTTTAAAGAGGAAAGAATCAAATGAATGAGGAGAGCATTCTATGAAGTTAACTCAACACCCATCTCCAGCCTTCCCTTTCTTGGCCTGCAATTTGGAGCCTGAAGGAGGCAAACACCACCAAATCCTGTCCCCTCCAGCTTCCTCAGCAGAGAACAATAACCATGCGACTGTCTGGATAATGCGATAAAAGCAGATGTTTGCTAAGATACATCTGACAAAACAGGCTTTACTGCTAAAAAAGGACAGATGGCTATCAACAGTTATTCATCCTCTACTTACCTATTTTTCCAGCCTTGAATAGAGGTTTCATGTCTAAACGGGAGTCTCCATCTAAGAACTGTAAAGTCAAGTCTCATTCTGGCCTCGGCATCATTTCGCTGCCCCACCAACACCAGCAATTTTAAAACTCTTGAAATGGGAGAAGATAAATCTCTATTTGTTTCAGCCATGACTGCCCCAGTTTTCTGTTCCTCTTAACGAAAATACTTTTCTCTTTGATCCAATATGGCACATACAATTTCAATATTACTATGAGTTTGATGCTTTTGTGAAAAACTTTTCAAGAAATTTAATACTGATCCTAAAATTCTTGAATTACAGAGTAACTTGAACCCTTTGTGTTAAAAGATGTTACTTGCTCGTTTTTTAAAATAAAAACTTAAAGAAAAGTAAAGATTTGCAATTGAAAGGATTAACGTCATTAGATGTGATGGAGCTCTCACAAAGATTTTGATGGTGGAAGAGCACATGAATATCAAGTCAATGATTATGTTTCTCTTATATACTACATAGTTTTACATATTCAAAGAAACAGGCTTGGCAAAATTAGGTTGTGATTTATCAAAATAAAGTCACTTGCATTTGAGTTTTTCTAGCTTTTGATTCATCTTTAACAAGTCTCCAAGTCTGAAACTTTCAGCAAACATGCTTTCTGAAATAAATTTTAGTAAGTAGTAAACTTTACTATTGGCATTTACATTGAAAAAGACCCTCTAGAGTACATGCGTGTCCTATGAATTACTGGGTTATGTTATTAAGTTAGTTAATGCTGAGTTGAAGAATAAAATAATCAGGAGATTTTGTGTTCTCATGGATAGATCAAAAGCTGAAAGAGAACACAAACCAAGGAGATGTCCTCATTTTGACACCGTCCCTTTAAACTATACTAAATTTGGACATTGCTGTTTTTATTTCAACGAACAATGAGAGATGTTGTCAGAATGATGATAAAATGACTAGATCCTATAACAAATAAAATATTTCTGACTTCTAGCTCTTATTTCATCCTTTTGGCAAACGAAGAGGCAAAGACAGCACCCACATTGCTTATCTTAGTGTTTTTCTGAAGGTCATTCCGACAAAAGATTTCTCATGCAATTCTCTCTGATATGAGTCCATCCACAACCATATTGTTGTTCTTGGTGAAATCCAAGGGTTGTGTTTTTTGATAAGGGACATAAATATTCACTTTAAAATTCTGTTTTTCCATCACAAAGGCAACATTTTACCCTTTGTTTTGCATCTAACACCCATTGTAGTGCTGAAAGCCACAATCTCTGGAAATATTCAGTAGTCAGATCCAAATGCTTCAGAAAGTATCTGTGTTAGGGCCTTTTGGTACAGAGCATATTTCCACTAGCACTTTATGAAACCCATTTTAGTACCCCCTTTATGCCATTTTTGTTCTTTACAGAGAACAAAATTTTCTTCTCACTATCCAGATGTTCCTGGAAAAACATTTTTCTCCCAAGTGGGAGTTCACCATTGAACCAATCATGGTGTCTTTGCTCAGAATAAAAATGCTTACTAAAAAGGAAGAAAATGGAAATAATACTGTGTGGACTTTGAACTCATGTTTGTGGTTACACGAAGAGGCATTTAAAATATTTTTCTCATTAAAAATATAGGCACAAAAATATTATGTTATAATTACATATTTATTTTATTTTTATTATACAAAGTCCAGTTTGGTTGCCTAGAGCTATAAAATCACCTTTGACTCCGGTACTATTCTCAACATTTCTCATATGAAAATAAAACTATTTTTCAAAAAAGCGACACCGTCATGAAAGGTGTCTGAGAGAAAAATGCTTCACATTTTAATATTACCTAATTAGGGATCAAAAATTTCCGTTTAAGTACAAGAGATTTCACCAATGGCATCTTCAAAGATGTTTAATTATTAAGTACCTTATACATGTTTTAAAACTCTCCTTTGTTCCTTAGTTCTTGCTGCAGGAAGTTCTTCCAATAGTATTTAACCTACTGAAATGTTTATGCCATAGCAGATATGAACAGGATCACATATTTATGTTTGTGGTTCAGTAGGAATTCTTAACCTAAACCTCTTCTTACTATCAATGAAAGTAGACATCCTTTCTTAGGAACAATTGCAAACGTGGAAATATTTGACACATTTGGCACAGGCAAGTCTAGACCAGTAAGAAAAAAACAATGTTGTATGTTCCGATGGTCAGATAAACAGTGATTATCTCCTAGAAACAAATTAAGTTTAGCATACAATTTTTGTTAAATAATCCTCAATTTCATCCATGAAATGTTAAGAAACTCACTCTCGTAACAGGGAGAATGAGAATGAGAGGGGTATACCTCCTAAATTCTGATTAGCCCACTTGGAAAAATTACAGAGTTGAATTTAGGTCAAATTTAGAACTCTGATAAAGGGTTGTCTTTATTTATTTTTTTCCATGTAAGAGAAATAAAACAGCATCAGGTGAAATGGACTTTGCTATGTTTGCAAACTTTATTAGAAATTAGCTGTTTCTAGGGAGCTAAAACATTTCAGCTGGAGCCAAGAGTGCAGAGGGGAGGAGCCTTTCCGTTTTCTAAGAATAATGAAACCAAAGAATTGCAGCCAAATTTTGAAGGGAATCTAAGTGCTGTTTGGGGAAAAGATGACTAAATGAATTACCAGTGGCTGTTTGTCACCTCCCAAAGCCCTGCTGCAAAAAGACACTACTGAATAGCCTTTATAATCTTTTTTTCTTATCCTTTTCTTTCAAATCAAGTCAAGCAGAATATAGTTAAAGGCTTAATTTTCACTGAAATCTTCTATGTGAAATTAGACCTCTGAATCCAACTTTTCCCAGCCGTCTTTCTTTTTTTTTTTCCTGAACAGTAAGTAATCAGTGTTTAATTACTTGACTTTTACATGGTGCAACCTTTGAGATTTTGCTGACTTACTGAGGCTTTATGGTGCATTGTTCAGAATTTTCAACGACCCTGGGTGTCCTGTTAGTACTAACAATGACAAGATTAGAAAAGGGGAAAGTGGACTGACTATGGCAGGTTCTGGGTATATCATCACAAACACTCTAAAGGCCTTGGATTTTATTAATTTTTGATGTGATCAGACATAAGGTAGAAATGGGAACATAGTTCCATGCTTCTGTTTTTACTTATGAGTGCAGTTTCATTGTTAATGACTGCAGCTTAAGGCTTTCATGTCGGAGATACTGTATTGTGACTACAAAACAAAAATAAAAAGGAGAAAGTAGTTGGAAAAGTCATTTTATTCTATCAGAACAGACAAATATATAATTCAGAAACCAAAAAAAAATTGCTTTAGTGATTATTTTAATCTATAGTTTAAGTGTATTCCCTCTCATTTAAAGTTTTGCAGCTATAAGTGGAAAATTTTAAAGTGATGCAAATCTCAACTCATTACTTTCAAACTTGTTTTGCAGACTCTACTTATGTAAAAATCACAATATTAACATATGGTTTATTTATTAATTTTAATCAAATATCAAGAAATCAAGTCAATGTAAATATCGGTAATAAATCAAAGATTTATGTATAATTTATGGAAAAATAAATCAAAAGACCTTGTGTGGTTTTAAAAATATGTAATTTCTACTCACTACAGAAAAGAAAAAAAGATTAGATTCATTATGCACGAGGGCATATATAATAAAAGATCAAACAGAAAAAAAAATATCTTACAAATGACAACTTTGCCTTGTTAAGGCCTAAGAAAACTTTACCTTGAAATAGCTTTTATTCAGCAGTTGTGACTAGACTGCAGACACTTTGACTAGGGAAAATGTTTATGTTGTTCTCTGACTTATCCTCAATGACTAGGCTACTACATGGTACAGTGCAGGTAGTCCTATAAATGTGTGTTGAATAGAACTGGCCACGTACACAGTAAGTGGACAGTGTTAGTACATTTTTTTAAGATAAACTGTTTATATTTTTCTTATCCCTCATCTATACCTGCAAAATCAAAGAGAGTTAATATGCATTCGTTATTCCTGATTGTTGTCATGATTTTATTTCATTTTGCCTTTTTGTATTTTCAATTTTTTCAATGATTAAATATGGCGTTATCATCAGGAAAACCAATAAATATGGCTTAAATAATTGTTTGAATGATTTAGCAAGAAAAAGCTCAGAGAAAATAGACATGTATTTACCTAGAATGAAGGTTATCTATATGGATACCTCAAAAAGAAAAAAAAAGTGTAAATATTCTTAACTAACCAAAAGGGTTTGGTCACTCAACATTCTGTTTTGTAGTGTAGTGTACTTTTTACAGTACAAATATGCTATAATAATAGGCATTTCATAGAGTTACCTTGAGGTTCAAATTAGATAAAACAAATGCACTAAACACTGTGCTTGGGATTGAGACCCTAAAGGGAGAAGGAGGAGGAAGAGAGGGAGGAGGCAAAAGAACAGGAGCAGGTGAAGAGGGTAATGAGGAAGAAGAGGAAGAAGAGGAGGAAGAGGAAGATGGGGAGAGGAAGAAGGAGAAAAAGCGGGAGGACAGATAAAGGAGGGAGAGGAGAAGGAGAAGGAAGAGGAGGAGGTAGGGAAGGGGGAGGGGGAAGAGAAAGGTAGTCAGAGGGGAGGAGGAAGAGGGGGGAGTGGATGAGGAGGGAGAGGAAGAATCTGACACAGTTTTGTATATTGCTGCTTTTCTTTTTCCCTGCAGCTCTAAGTTGTGTATCTGAATTATCTGTATATTTTGGCATTCTTTCCTTTTTTATATAATACAACTGCTATTATTTATGAATGACTCAGATACCAAATTAGGCCTTTTACATATAAAAAAAAGTCTCAGTCATTACAAGGGTCCTGTGAGGTGGATATTTTCTCCATTTTAAATATGAAGAAAGTAACATTCACAGAGTTTGACTAATTTGCTTAAATTCACACAAAACTATAAATGGATCAGACAAAATTTGAACTTCAGTCTGTTTATTTATTAAGACTTTTAAAATCTTAAAATATGTATTTCACTTATTTTTTATTTTTTTTTGCTTCTAAGGGGTAAGTAAAAACTGACAATATACAAATAACAATATAAATATGAGGAACAGCAGAAAATTTAATTTCCAATTAGTTATTTTCAGGTTACAGTACAGATGTTTGCTTAAGTTCAAAAGAGGTAATGAATCTCTTTATAATGATTTCAACTGAAATAAGAAACATAGGTATTTTAGCTTCACTAATTTCAAATATGAAACCTCTCCTCCATTAAAAATTTCCTTTTAATGCTTGCCAAAAAGGATATACTACATTATTCCATTATTGATTCTGAAATATAAACAAAATCAGAAAAAGAATAGGCAAAATATTCTACATTTTTAAATACAGAACTTGCTATATTTATTAAATTCATGCCAGATACATCCTTTATCATTAAGCTGAAAAAATATTTCTTGTTTTTTATACCCTCCTCTTTCTATACCCCAAATAATTATTTTGACTACATAGTTCATAAGCACCTAAGCAAAAAAAAAAAAAAAAAATTATAATTTGCTGTTTAAAATGTCATGAGTAAAATAACATTTTTACTATGAAAATGAAAAATTTTAAATTATTGACTAATTCTCCCACACTTTGAAAGTTTTTATTTAATTTCACTTATCTTAAAATTAATATAAAATATTTTCCAGTAAAAATATAAATTTCATATTCTTCTACTATATCCGGTGATTTTTTTAACTATCTGATAAATCGTTGGTCATAAAATTTGTAAAACTGTCATTTTCTCTGGACTCTGCGTTTTTCCAACAAACAAATGCAGGTGACCTATTTTCTTGGCTTAGTCTAGTCTGAAACTTGAACTAACTTCAAAATGAACAACTGACCTACTCACATACACAGTGGAGGTATTTAACAACATAGGAAGTCCGCCTAGCTAGACTACCACATAGATGTTCCTGAGCTCATGTAGAAGTCATTGCAGTTTCAGCATGTTACACGAACTGCCTGCCTATTGCTAATATATCTTTATATCACAGACAATCCAATTTGGTGATAAAGGCTATGAAATGTGGGAAGGAAATTTAAGCATTCTGAAGCTTTCTTTCGATCTGCATTTTTTTCTTTAAAAAAATGCTTTCAGGCTTTTAAGTTGTTAGTGGTGGTTTTAGTTTTTAGGAGTTCGTGTGTGTTTAGTTTTTAGGAGTTTGCGTGTGTGTGTGGTGTTGTTTTGTTTTTGTTTATTTGTTTTCAGGGTGTCTGAGAAATCCCTTGGAGGATGAGAGAGAGTGGGCTGATAAGATAGCAGAGGAGTAGCCCTGGCTACTGTGGTTCAGTGGATTGAGTGCCTGCCTGCAAACCAAAGGGTCACCAGTTCCTTTCCCCAGTCAGGGCACATGCCTGGGTAGCGGGCCAGGTCCCTGGTTGGGGGTGTGAGAGAAGAAACCACATCTTGATACTTCTCTCCCTCTTTCTCTCCCTCCCTTCCCCTCTCTAAAAATAAAGTAAATAAAATCTTTAAAAGAAAAAGAAAGAAAGCAGAGGAGCAGATATATTACATTAAGTAGAACAACAAAAAGGAAACATAATCTTTTCTTTCAAAACTACATTATAGAAATGGATATATATTGATGACTTGAGGTACCCCACCTGAATGACCACAAATAAAAGTTAACTTGTATCTTTGGGCTGCCAGGCTATGATAAACTATAAAGGCTTTCTGTTCAAAGTTGATTTAATACTGTTAACAGGGAAAGAAGTCAGCAGGGCATATCCTCTGGAGGTTAATATTCTTCATATCTCAAATTCAGCTTTGGTTAAGGACTCTGAAACAGACTTCAGAGATTGGCAACCTGCATGTTTATGCAGTGGAATTTGACAAGCATGACATTTCTTGCATATCAAGCATGCCAGGTAGCATTCGTGAGAGAACCTAGTTGCATGTGGTTTTTGCTAAATTAAATGTATTTCAAAATACACAGTTGTTTTCAGATTTTAATTCGGAATGTGTTTTAAAGTGCACATGTATGTGTCCATGTGTCAGGGAAGGAAGCTGGGTCACTAATGGGACACTTCAAAAAGAGAAAGCACTGAAGCTACCCTCTCTTTTCCTAAAACCAGATTTTAAAAGTTAATCAGAATATTATTTTTCAAACATTTTGGGGAATAATTGAAAAATATAGTTGTATATATTTAAAGTGTATAGTTTGATGGTTTGATGTACATCCATATCGTGGAGTGATCACCAAGATACAAATAACGCATCCATCACCTCACATAGCTTTGTTTTGTATGTGGTAAGAATGCTCAGAATCTACTCCCAGCTACTTTCAACTGTACAGTGCCATATTACTAAATATAGTCATCATGCTGCACATTAGACACTCAGAACTTATGTTTCCTAAAACAAAAACTTGGTACCCTTTGACCTACATCATCCCATTTACCCCTCCTCCAAGCCCCTGCCAATCACCATTCTACTCTCTGTTTCTATGAAGTAGGCTTTTATTTTTCTTTTTATATTCCACATATAAATGATATCGTGCTGTATTTTTTCTTTCTCTACCTGGCTTATTTTACTCATCATAATGCTCTCCATTTTTATTCATATCACATAAGCAGGATTTTCTTCTTAATTTCTTCATCCATTCATTCACTGAAAGAAAATTATATTATTTCCATCCCTTGCCTTGTGAATAATGCTGCCGTGAACATGGATGTGCAGATGTAGCTCCAAGACACTGATTTCCAATCCTTCAGATATAGACCTAGGCTTAAAATTTTTGGATCTTATAGTAATTCAGTTTTTAACAATTTTCTGAAAATTTTCTGAGGAGATGCCATATTGTTTTCCATATGGCTGTACCAAGTTACATTTCTACCAGCAGTGTAGAAGAGTTACCTATTTTTCATATTTTTGCCAACTTTTATCTCTTGATTTTTTTTATAATCACCATTCTAATAGGTATAAGGTAAAAATCTGATTGTGATTTTACTTTCATTTTCCTGATTGGTGATGTTAATCATGTTCTTATGTACCTGTTGGCTAGTTTTATGTCTTCTTTAGAAAATATATATATTTAGGCTCTTTGCCCATTTTTTAGTTGGATTATTTGCTTTTTTGCTATTGAGTTGTATGAGTTTTTTATATGTTTTGGATATTAATCACTTATCAGTTATATTGTTTGCAAATATTTTCTCCCATTCTGTAGGTTTTTAAATTTATTAATTATTTTTGGTTTTGCTTTTGTTTTGTTTTGTTTTAGCTTTTATGCCCATGCTTTTGGTGTCTAACACAAAAAATCTTTGCCAGAACTAATGCCAAGGATTTTTCTCTCTGTTTTCTTAGAAGAGTTTTATAGCTTCAAGCCTTATGCTCAATCGTTTGATCCACTTTGAGTTAATTTTTGTTCTCATGTGAAATAGGGGTCCAGTTTGCATGTGGATATTCAATTTTTCCAACCCTATTTATTGAGAAGGCTATCCTTTCCCTACTGTGTATTCTTAAAACCCTTGTCAAAAATTAATTGGCCATTTGTATGTGGATTTATGTGTATTAAGTTTTCTATTCTGTTCCACTGGTCAATATGCCTGCTTTTATGTCCATTCCATACTGTTTTGGTTACTAAAGCTTTGGAATACAGCTTGCAATCCAGATGTGTGATGCCCCCAGCCTTGTTGTTTCTCAGGATTGCTGTGGCTATTCATGGCTTTTGTGGTTTCATACAAATTTTAGAATAGCCTTTTTTTAAATTTCTGTAAAATATGCCATTGGAATTTTGGTAGGAATTACACTGAATCTGTCAACTGTTCTCAATATATGGATGTTTTTATGATATTAATTCTTCCAGTACAAAAACATGGAATATCTTTTCATTTATTTCTGTCTTCTTTAATCTCTTTCATCAGTGTCTTACAGTTTTCAGTGTATAGGCCTTTCACCTCCTTGGTTACATTTATTCATAGCATTTTATTATTTTTGACATTATTATAAATGATATTACTATCTTAATTTCTCTCAAAGATAATTCATTATTAGTATATAAAATGCAATTTATTTCTGTGTGTTGATTTTGTATTTTGCAACATTCCTGAATTCACTAATTAATTCTAACAGTTTCTTGACTGTTTATGGTTTTCTGTATGTGAGATTGTGTCATCTGCAAACAGGCACAACTTTACTTACTTTCCAATTTGGATGACATTTCTTTACTTACTTATTTATTCCTAATTGCTCTTTCTAAGACTTCCAGTGCTATTGTTAAACAGGAATGACAAAAGTGTGCATCCTTGCCTGTTTCCTCATGTTAGGGAAAAAGCTTTAACTTTTCATGATTGAGTGTAATGTTAATGATAGATCAGGAAGTATAGCCTTTACCACATTGAATAACATTACCTCTTTATCTAATTTCTTAAGAGTTTTTATCATGAAAGGATATTGGCCTTTGTCAAACACATTCGGTTAATGCGATATATCACATTTTTTAATATTGTAATGTCATACTTTCCTTGAACCCCAGAAATGAATTCCACTTGATCATGGTGTGTGATCCTATTAATGTAGTCTTAACTTCAGTTTGCAAGTATTTTGTTGAGGATTATCTTGCATCTCTACTTCAGGAATATTGGACTGGAATTTTATTTGCTTGTGCTTGTCTGGTTTTGATATCAGACTAATGCTAACGTAGTAAAATTAAGTTTGGAAGTATTTCTTCCTTTTTAACTTTTTAGAAGAATTTGAGAAGGATTGGTATTAATTCTTTAAAGGTTTGGTAGAATTCTCCTGTGAAGCCACCTGGTCCGGGGCTTCTGTTTGCTGGGAGAAGTTTACTGATTCCACCTCCCTGCTCATGATTGCGCTGTTCAGGCTTCTATTATCATGAGTCTGTTGTGCATTTGCAGGAGTTTATACATTTTTTCTAAGTAATCTAATTTATTGGAGTGTAATTGTTCATAGTAGTCTCTTAGAATCCTTCATATTTCTGTGGTAACAGTTGTAATGTCTTCTCTTCTGATTATAATTTTATGAATGCATCATCCTTCTTCTGTTCTTCAAGCTAAAGTTTTACCAATGTTTTTTTTTTCCTTTTCTAAAAAACAACTCTTAATTTTGTTGATCTTCTTTATTGCCTTTCTGGTCTCTCATTCACAAGGGAGACCCCCCAAAATGGAATTTATTTATAAAAAGTTGTGTATTTATTCACACATGTTTAAACTTCAGTCACCTCCAAAGTGTTATCCATTTGATGCAATACACCTATCAAGACTTTTTTCCCACTGCTCAGAACAGTTTTTGAACTCATCAATTTTGATGCCTTTTAGTACTTTTGCCATTTTTGTTTCAACTCTTTCATATCAGCAAAACATTTCTTCCTTTTCCATTTCCTTAAGGTAATTAAAATATTCTTATATCTTTATAGTAGTACTAATAAGTTTGGAGTAAATATTGAATAAATGAAACTTTTTTTTTTTGCAGAATAAATTTCCCAAATTCTCTCTTAGAATATAGTCTTTTGAGCATCATAATTGCCTTCCATCTGGATAGGAAATTTGAAGTCAGAGCAGTTCAATCTTAACAGTCAATATTTATTGGCATTTGTCTTAATCTAAACTTACAATATTAGTAAAAATCCCTTATGTAATATATACATACATATACAATCACAATCATATCTATTTGTTAAGAGTGGCTTTTCCTAAATATATAAGAAAAGAAAATAATTCATGTTATTAAAAATCAGTTTGCAAAACAAAATCTGATATTTTGAGGTTAAAAACAATGAGACTGTGCTCTATCAAAAGATAACTTCCTAAATAAGTTTATTAGGTAGAATAAAAACATTACTTAATTTTTCCCAATTACCTACATGTAAAAAATAAAATCACTTCTCATAGAGTTCATGTGAATGCAAATTTGTCTATGTTTTAAAACATTGGAAGTACAAAATAATTATGTCATATATACATTTCTTATAATATAATGTACTGAAGAGAGACATAAAGATGAATGTGAAAAATAATTTATAAAAAAAAAAAACCTTTGCCCTGCCCTAGACAATCCAGAAGGAAATGTTTTCAAGTGTACATATAAATTCAAATACAGAGGGCTTAAGAAAAAAATTAAAAAACTATTTCTTAGTCAAGTATTTTTAAACCTTTGCCTCCATTTTCAGAAGTGAAACAAATGTTGCCAGACATACATGAGGCAAAATGTTCTGCAGATATGTTTAACAGACTATACAAAATATACTTATTTTGTAAATTATCTGCATGCCAACAAGAAAATAGCTCATATTAAAACCTCTCTTGAACATGAAAAACATACCTGATTCAGGAATAATTTAACACAACACTATATCTGGCATTTTATTTTCTAACATAAAATAATGCCATTCAAATAAAAGGTTTTGTCTTTTTATAAAGTATGCCCATTCCAGCTTTGTATTGCCTGTGTTCTTTGTCACAAAGACTTGGGGCCTTGGCTCTGGAGGTCTCAAATGGTCAGCATCTATGCCTGGACTCTTACGTTTCTAAACTGAATAAACTCAGACAAGTTCTCTATCCTATTATAAAGTTCCCTAACCTTCCTGAACCACAGCAATGGTATCATTGTCATACCTTTTTGGTATAAATTAAATAAGTTAATCTACATAGGGTTTACTAGTTTGCTTAGGATGTGGTAAACTCTGCATACTATTGGCTATTTTATTTGTGGGCATTGATCTTTACAACTGGTAAGTACTAACATCTAATTAACTTACTACTTCATACTTACATCTAATCAAGTTACTATTTATGCACAGCTGTTGAAACTTAAACCATTAAATAATGTTACCTTAGTAATATCTTTATTCCACATAATAAAAATAAATGTTTCTCAGCTATTATTTATGATATGTACATTAATGAATTATAAGAAAAGGCTCAATGGTTAAAAGTTTGGCTAATTTTGATTCCATTCTTAATTCATCTTTCTTGCTCATTTTTCTCTCATTTTTAACTATGGAAGGAAAGAGTCAATATCTTTTACCATCTCTCTGCCTATCTATTATTTATCAGTCTATTTCTAAGGTGCCTATTGTTGTTCTACTGATATTGTATCTAGTGCATATTGTAAATTCAGAAAAGCAGGAGTAAAGAGGGAATTTGCAGAGGCCTTGATTTGGCAGATCCAAAGGGAAAGAATTTTCAGACACAAGGGGCTTTGTTGTCTAGTGAGATAACAGGACAAAGAAAACATATAGAGGGTGAGCCAAGAGAGTTCTGAAGAATAGGAAGAAAATAAGATACTTAAGTAGTGTTGTCAAATTTCTGAGAGTAGGAAGAAAATTAATGTCACCTCTGCAAACCACGTACTTTCTCAAAGAGGTGAGCTCTAATCAAATCCTTACCAGCTTCAGAGCTTTCTTTTAAAGCAGTGATTTTCTATCGGTGGAGGCATTTTATAACATGTATTTGTAAAACAAATTTTTCGACAGTCTCACACTGTGGGAATTTCATAGAGATCCTTTTACTTGAGTGTTTTCTGTAGGAAGATCTGGGTTCATTGGAGTAATAGAAGTATTTTGAAGCAAAGATGTAACCCCCAAAATTAGCTTAAATATTTTACCTACTTATTGATCATATATTTAACAAAAACTATGAGCCAGTTACTATTATAATGATTTCATTATAATGAATAAATGAATCCAGTTACCCGAGGCTTGTGAAGTTTAAATAACTGGACTGAGGGTTAAAACTAATTTATGTGCCAGGGGTAAAATCCAAGTACAGATCTGGGAAGGTAAGTAAAGAATACGTTACACAGAAACTATAAGGTGTGTGTGTGTGCAGGATGAAGGTAGAAGGAGTTTGGAGGGAATCCAAACAGGTAGACATAACCCTGCATAAAAAGAGGTTGGTGAACTTTCGAACTTTGCTAGTAAACAAAGCATACAATAATACGCCCCCCACCCCGCCCCTCAGCTCTGCAGGTAATACAATCACAGTTCTCAGAGTAAATAAGGTCTAATCCCACCAGTGTGTACTTCAAATAAGAACTTTATTTCTCTGGTATCAGTTCCTTGTTTTTTCAGTTGTTTCTAAGTCCTTTAAAATTTGTATCATCAGTATTGCTCTGGGCTTCTATGCTTTTAAAGATAAGGACCAGTAGTTTAATTTTTCAATGAAAAAATACCTAGTAATATATCAATAATACAGAATTGACTAATACACATTTTTTTAAAATTATAGTGGCATTCTCTACTTCTATTTCCCAAATGTAAATTAAATGTTTAAGTATGTAATTTAATGTTAATTAAATAATTTTGGTATGTCATGCAAATTGAATAATTATTTTTAGATGTTAAAATATTACTTTGTTACACACTTTTATTTCACAGAGCCCAGTTAAGAACAGAGAAAAACAAACTTGATGCCTTGTGTTTCTATTATATTTTCCTCTACCTAGTATAATTTGCATCCTCTTTGGATCTTATCATTTTTTAATCATTAATATTATTCAAATTTGGCAACCTACACGAAAGAGCAAAATAATTATTTTCAGAGAAACTGTGACATAAAGAACATTTATTGTTCATCTATTCATCTTTGTCCAAAATATCATCACCAAGGTGAAAATCACATATAAGAAATTATGATGAAAAATATGTACATGTACTCAAATGGGTAAAACCAGCTAATAATGTTAGTATCAACTAATTGCTTCCTACTTACCAGCATATTCTGTGGATTATTTACTTTGTCCTTGTATCCTTTAGAACGGGTTCTATTATAACCTCCTCACTTTTCAATGAGGGAAAAAGAGGCAAAAAGAAGTCATTTGTCCAGGATGGCACAATTAGTAATTGTTAGACCTAACAGACTTACACCATGCCCAAGACTCCACATTGCCTTCCTCTGCGTAATGCAATCCTTTGTGATTAAACAAATAAATCTTTTATTTCTTATTCAGTGTTTTCAGTTTTCTACTTAAGTATTTCAAAAGCAAAAATAATAGTAAGCAAAACTGTTAAACTGTTACAGAGCAAATCAAAGGATTTTTACATAAAAATTCATAAAATTTTGCATTAAAATTTTGCATAAAAATTTTTGCATAAAAAATGCTGATTACACAGCATTTGCTCTGTGTCTTGCAACCTGGCAAAATGTCATAATTACTTACATAATATTTAAGTGAAAGCACAATATATATTACAATGTCAGAAACAGTTATTTAGAGGTAAACAAGCATTGATAAGTTATGGTAGAACTTATGCCCCTATAGCTCAAAATTATTAAAATTTAATGCATTAGTATCTTGTTAGTATTGACACTGAAGGTATTTTATATTTAAAGTTATTAAATAAAACTTGCATAATCATATAGAACCTATTCATTTTTTGGATTATTAATGAAAATAGTTATGCAGCATACAAACCAGTGTGAAGCAATTCGTGAAAGCGTTTCAGTTATATCCCTTTGAAGTATATTGCTGCTTTCATACATACACACATAGACACTTCCCTAATATTTCATCTTGTATAATATATATTATTTATGTATGATATAAACAAATGTATAAATACTTTGCAAAGTTGTATATAACACTAGACAATATGGTCTCTATATTTTATTTATTTTTTATTGTATTTTTCCATTGCCATTTAGCCCCCATACCCCCTTGCCCCTGCAATCACTCTACTGTTGTCCACATCCATGCATACTTTTACCTTTTTACTTGATCCCTCCATCCCCTCACCTCTCCTCTCCACTAGCTGTCATCTGCTCTCCATTTATGAGTCTGTCTTTGATTTGCTTGTTAGTTCAGTTTGTTCATTAGATTCCACATGTGAGTGAAATCATATGGTATTTTTCATTCTCTGACTGGCTTATTTCATTTAGCATAATGTTCTCCGTGTCCATCCATGCCGTCACAAAGGGTAATTTTTTTTATGGTCAAGTAGTATTCCATTGTGTAAATGTCCCACTGTTGTTTTATCCACTCATATATTGATGGACATTTGGGACCTGAATTGACACTTCTCCAAAGAGGACAAACAGATAGCCAAGAGACATATAAAACCATGCTCAACATCAGTAATCATCATAAAAATGAGATATCACCTCATACCTGTCAGAATGGTTCTCAACAATAAATCTGCTAACAACAAGTGCTGGTAAGGATATGGAGAAAAGAGAACCCTTTTGCACCGTTGGTGGGGGTGTAGACTGGTGCAGCCACTGTGGAAAGCAGTATGGAGATACCTCAAAAAAAAAAAAAAGTGGATCTGCCTTTTGACCCAGCAATCGCACTTCTGGTAATTTATCTGAAGAAACCCAAAATATTAGTGCAAAAGAACATAAGCACCCCTGAGTTCATTGCAGCATTATTTACAATCACCAAGATTTGATTTTATATTTCAAATATAAATAATGCCTGTAGTATAAAATAAATATTGTATTTTGTTAAATGGTGAGTTGTTATTTTTTTCATATGTGTTTGATACATATCACATATGCATGTCATAATTCAAAGAGAGTTATGCATATGGTCATAATTAAATAGACTTTATTACTTATAATTTTTAATTACAATAAAAAATTGTCGATTTGGCATCCTTCCTGGCAATATTTGTTATCTCCAAGTGTCAGAGGAAGATTTTTAAAATATTCTAAAGAAAACAATCAACATGCTTTTTAAGTGATCCTTAGTTTGGTGAGAGAACAAAAATATTTTATCCATAACACTGCAAATGTAATCTTTGTAGGATTACTTTTGGTAACCTATGTCACTGGTTTAGTTTGCAGAATTAGCTTGTTTGTTCAGTTAATACCTAGCCATCATAAAATGTCACAGCTCCTTTTGACTTCCACTTAATGTCTTAATTTACTGACCTTCACTGAGAAATTCCAAAATTGAGTATATCATAAGGGAAGCTTTTGATTTTCTCTTCTAACCATTGTTTATGTATTTTTCCCTACTAAAAATGAAATAAATGAAATATAAAAGTTAAATAAATAACTTTTCATTTGGAAATTGTCAAATGTGGTGTTAAAAATATTTATCAAGTATACACTTTATCCTTGTGTCTTAATACTTAACACAGTACCTCATTTATAGTAAGTACATAATAAATTAGTATTCAATAAATATAGTATGTGAATAGTAACTTCATTGGAGCCTAGATGCACAGAAAAATCTGTAGGTAGAATGACACTGTTGCTTTTATTTATGTGTGAATATAAATATAATTTTAAAAGGAAATGGCAAAATTTTAGAAGTAAAACAAGTAACTAATGTTTCCTAATACGCTTCTCATTTAAAAATTTCTCAAATACATGATTAAAAAATCAGTTAGGAACAGTGTTAACATTTCAAGAAGTCCAGAGCCTTTACAACTAAGCTTAAGCCAAATTACTTTCTGTGAAAGACATCAGAGAATAATTACCGAGCAAATTACTATCCATGAAAGGTAAATTTATAATTCTGAGTAATATACTCCATTAGCACGCACATTTCTCCTTTCTTAAATCTATGAAATCTTATTTACTATTACTTTATTGTTTATAGTATTTTCTAAAATAATGCCCAGTCAATTCATAAATTCTCATTTTATTACATAATAAAATCGATATATTTAGAATCAATATAATCCTTTAGCATCAAATTTCTTCAACTGTTAGACACTTATAACTTAAATGTCTGTACTTGTACAAGTCTCATTGCTAAATAGGACATTTTTTTATTGCCAAAAACATGAACCCACAAGTAATTATTGGTTTTATGTTGTCTTTGACTTAATCCAGACATTACGTACTATTGGTAAAAAATAAAAAAGACTGGTGTTTTGAGTTAGGGGAAATTAATACATTAAACTAGAATTCATTTTGTGTAACCCACTCTATGCACCAATTTTTTTATTGCTGTGGACAAACATACTTTCTTCATGTATCTTTGAATAAATTATGATATTTTCTATATAACAAAGCTCTATTTAAAATGTATTCATCTCATATTTTACAGTTGAATCACAAGTCCACTTATAAATTTCCAGTCACAAGCCTGCAAATTACCCCACAAAATAAAATGCTAATTAATTAATGGGTTAAAAGTTCTTCATCTTATCAGAAATAGTCACTGGTTTTGCTTTAGATCATTTTCTACACTGTTTCTCAAAGATAATATTATGTTCTTCTCGCAGTGTCTTAGAGTATTTTTTCAGAATATTTTATAATATTTTTAAAGTTCTAATATTTAATATACATTGAGCTTTTAAAATTTTATAAAATAACAATACATTCACAACTACATATAGTGATAACTTGCACAATGTTATGAATATTAACTGTATGCAACCTCTCCCAATAAAAATAAAATGATAGAGCTTTTCTAACAATTTATTTAAAATCACCTACCATATTACAGTAGTGACATATTGTCCTTGACATTTGATGAATGATTTATACTTCCAAATGAAGATGATATTCAATCAAAACAAATAAAATATATTACTTTTTAGAAGAAAAAGTAAACCAAGGTGATCCCTTTTAGAGTTACATTTCTACAATCATCTGGTATTCATGAACCTAAATGTGTAATACTTATGTCTGTCCCGTACCAAATAAGATGTTATTTTCTTATTGCAAAAGACATGAAAGTCAAGACTGATTCCCAGCTTTTCATATTGAGTCTTTGACTTAATCCAGACATTAGATTTGTCTTTTTTCATGTTTTCTTAATAAATTAAAAAATCAATATTTTCCCAGGTATATTGTTACTTTCTGCAAGTTGTTAAGGTTATTTCCTGAATTATTTTGCACTGATAATAAAAATTTCAGAGAAAAAAAGTTCCATGCAAATTTACTTCTCTGGATGTCTAGTTTCATAATATTTTTGGAACGAGGCTACAAAGTTACAATTGCAAAATTAGTGTTTTAAACAAATGGCATTGGGTTTTTATTGCCACTGTTTAGGTTAAGTATTTTAGAAAATTTGGGGTTATAGAATAGTGATACAAATAAGAAAATGTAAAAATCAATAAAAGCGGCAATAACTGGTATAAACAAAAACAAATAAAATTCTGTAAAGTTGAAGAACTCCACAGACTGTTGGTCTCCTCAATAAGTGAACATTCCATTTATCTTGTTCTTTCATGACCATTTCAAGCAAATAAGACCCATTGAATAGTTGACCGCCTCTGGGTATAATTGTCTCTATGGAAGACCGTTCCAGGCATACACTCCCACACTCTCTCCACAGCCCTACATGCACCTGACAGACTATCCCGGCAGTACTCATTCCACCTCCGCTCTTCCATAAACATCCTTGGGATGCAATTTTCCACTTTACTATGACTCTCTCTACTACACTGTGTTTAAATGTTGGCTTTAAAAGTATGTATTTAGAAACACCAGCTTAAACTGTTTGTCCAGCCTTTTTATAAAGTGTCCAAATTTTGTATTCTTTCTTTTTTTTTTTTTTTTGTTGAATTTACTGGAGTGACACTGCTTAATAAAATTATATAGGTTTCAGGCGTACGATTCTGTAATGCATTATCTGTGTATTGTATTGTGTGCTCACTACCCAAAGTCAAATCTCCTTTCATCTCCATCTTCAACCTCTTCTACCTTCCCCCAAACCCCTTTTCCTGTGGTGACCATCATACTGTTATCTGTATCTCTGAGATTTTTTTTATGCTTAATCCCTTCACCTTTTTCATCCAGCTTCACAACCTCTCTGACAACTGTCAGTCTGTTCTCTCTGAGTCTGTTTCTATTGTTTATTAGTTTATTTTGTTCTTTAGATTCCACATATGAATGAAATCATATGGTATTTGTCTTTCTCTGACTGGCTCATTTCACTTAGTATAATGTTCTCCAGGTCCATCCATGCTGTCACAAGGGTAAGCTTTCCTTCTTTTTTATGGCTGAGTGGTATTCCATTACATAAATGTACCGCAGGTTCTTAATCCAATCATCCCCTGATGGACACTTGGGCTGCTTCCATATCTTGGCTGTTGTAAATAATGCTGCAATGAACATAGGGGTACATGTACTTTTTCAAATTAGTATTTCAGGTTTCTTGAGATAAATACCCTGAAGTGGAATTGGTGGGCCATAAGGCAGTTCCATTTTTAATTCTAATAATCAGAAAGCAGGTTCCAGTTTTTTAAGAGAGATAGCTTTGGAATTGGGAAGAGTCAAACTATAAATGTGATTTAGCCCACAAACTCTATACCAAAAATATTTGAAATTATTTTAACCATATTTTCAAAAACTAACATTATGATTTATTATTATTGTTTATCAAAGTCCATTATATACATTAATGATATCATATATACCCATATATCCATGATAAAAACATTTTCTTTTATAATAAGAATGAAAGAGGTAAGCATAAAGATATAAATGTTAATTTTAAATAAAAGGATATATATTTATTTAAATACATAGACTATCCTATATGATTTCTAATAATATTAGACAGTTCCATAAGCCACATATCTTAGCTTTTGCTCTCTCTGATTAACTTGTCTATCAGAGTTACTCTAATTACCCAAGGCTGATAATTGGCATTCAAAAAGGTAGCAGAATGCACCTGCCACTTTGACCACTGCTGACCTTCACCATGAACTAACTGAAAACTCCATGTCAGACAGCTAATTGAATGAAGCTGTAGACTTGTAAATGGTAATGGTTATGATTAGTGTGAAACATACTGCATAACAGTAATGATATAATATGTGTCTCGATAGACCTCTAGAAGTTTAAGGAGTCATATTCTAGTGAAAAGAAGAATAAATGACAAAAAAAACTTTAAATGGACAGAGCTCCCCTGCCCCCGTCTCCAAAAAGAGAACTATTCATTCAGATTTGAAAGGTTGGTGGGTACTCAATAGCTCCTTTAGGTAGATAGGCCTGTCAGTACTCCTTTCATTTAGGGCTGAGGAGTTATTCTTCATTTGCAGCAGGGAGTGAGGAGTCAAACTGGCCCTGCTGACTGCTGCCTTTCTCAGGAGCCGGTGAATTGCATGTTTCAATGAGGTGCATGCTGAGCATGGCATGTGTATGTGTAGTAGCTTACCAGTTACTTTTTGACGCACGTTTTCAGAGCTATTACAGTAATGAGATTAGTGATGCACAAGCTGATCATGCTTTCTGTAGACATTACACTTTGTATACAAGTGACAAATATGAAGTGAGCAGCCAGAAAATGTCATTTGGTAAGAAAGCACGATGTGTGGGTGTTCTGGCCAAGCACACACTGTGTGCAGGATGGAGGAGCTTTTGTCGACTAGATGAACCCTGCTGGGCTCTCAGCCTTAGTGCTCTCAGATAAAAAAGAAAGCCTGTCCTGTGTGAAATCTGCTCCTGATGCAAGTCTATCCCATGCTTGTTAGAATATGACATCTTGTAAACACCCTCAGTAAGACATGTTGCTGAACCTCTAAATGAGAAAAATGAAGCCTTTCATAGCATATGTATCAGCCCAGTGACCAGCTTACTCATGAGTAGAAATTGAGCATTTGTCCAGATATGCAAAGTGAGGCTTCAGAATGTGCTGTCTGTCAGTCCAGGATATTCTAAATGCAGTTGGTGCTTCTGTAATTGAACAGCATCCTGTGGTGTGTAAATGGATTGCACTTCTGGTATTCTTTCCCGCAGATTCATATAGGTACTGCATAAATGATACTCAAAGTTAATAGTGACTAGAAAACTGCTTAATGGAACTCAAGAGCAGATCTGAGAAATGGCATTGGTCTACCAATAGAGCTATTAGAATGGTCACAGATTTGCATCACAGATGCTACATTAACCTTGCAAGTGCATCAACTAATTCCATAAAGCCTGGTGTGTTTATATTGTATCCTGTCAGTAGGTTTGCAAGCTGTTTGCCATAAAACTGAAGTCGTGGTATGAGACTATTAGGGGTGCAGCATATGTCTACTATGTGTAACCTGCGTGAAAGGTAGATGGATTGTTCTTTTCTTCCATAGGATAAGAAATATGTTTTCGGTTTGAGTCAATATTGATGAACAAGGAAATTTAAGATTCTGAATTATAAGAGTAAGAATATGCATAATAAGCAGAAACTGGAAAGGAATAATATGATTAAAGAAAATACTGAGAGGTCAGTAACAATCTTGTCAGTTCACAATGCCAAACTTTGTCTTCATCGTTCAGGACATTGTTTTCACAATATGAGCTTAAATGTATATTAATTTTTTTAAATTTAATAACTGGCAGCCAATTCAATGTAGAAATTTATTCAGTATCTGGAAAGAGAAAGAAAGAAAGAAAGAAAGAAAGAAAGAAAGAAAGAAAG